>BPLR01003070.1:0-122781 GCA_021605095.1 Caerostris extrusa | reverse complement strand
TTTGTTCATTAATTAGAGTCAACAAGCCATATGTATCATAAGTACGCATGGCATATAATGTATATATTGCTGTTCTAATGCAGCTGGAGATACTAAGACAGTTAATCTTTATGCCATAAGAAAGGGCTGCACCACTGTTACTCATTTAACTCTACCCAGGGGTCACGTGGAGCTTGAAGATATGCTATGGATGTGAGTAACACAATCCCCACAACGTACGATCCTATTATAGACCGGGACCGAAATGGATTCCGAACTACAAACATCCATGGCACCACTGGGACTCGAACCCGAAAACCTGTGGCACCTGGCGCCATAGCGCTAGATACAAACGGTCATCAGGGCTCCTGGATACCAGGTTGAAAATGTACTAAATAATTCGATATATATATATATATATATCGAATTATTTAGGATATTTTCAAGAGGAACTTAAGCAATTAACTATAATAACATTAAGGTAACTTCGTCAAGAAATAAATGCATCAGTACATTTTTAGATCATGCTATTTTTGCTCACTGCATGACTGGATCTATGTAGCTACGTATTCCAATAAAATAGAGAAATAAAATTTCTTTCAGTTCCAAACCGGAAAGGAATAAAACCAATAAATGACAATTAGCGGGTCAATACTTTTTTTAAAGAAAATAATTTTCTTGACAGGACTACGTGACTGTTTATGACATCCAAAAAAATCTGTTTTATTACAGGAAAAGTCTATATCGTATCATGATAAGTTGATAAGACCATACAGAATTTAATTTGGTAACAGACTACGACTAATACTTCGTATGTGAAAGTATTTTCTGCTTCTGGGATAACATATATCCAATAAATAGAATATATAATGTGTATAGTTAATATGCTATATATATATGTAGTAGGATTGGCTAACAATAAGGTAGTTGTCTATTTAATTACGTCGGCGAGAATTCTGGATCACGTTATTACCTTATTACTTTATTAGCTTTGGTACTGGTCCTCGGCGCTAGATAGCGTTAATTTGATCTCTGATTGAAATTAAATTTTTTTAAAGGGAGATGTCGAAATTATCGTATCATCCAGAAATCCATTACATTTAATTCCAGTTAAATTGAAGGCTCACATTTGCTGCGTGGCTAACTCCAGATACACTTAGCATATATGAATCTCAAAGCATTCCCTTTACAACTCCACATAAATTTATCATTTCCATTGCTTGATATTTATTATCTATTTGTGCAATGTCGAATTTTTTTATTTTATTTTCTCTTATTTGATTTTACATGAGGAAATATATATATATATATATATATATATATATATATATATATATTTAATAATAATATATATAATAATATATATATAGTGAATATTATTTAAATATTGTGTTGAATTTATAAAGTGAATATTATTTTGGAAATGGGAATGATTGAATATAGATTTGAAAAATGATATTATACAATATGTATAATATATTTTTCTTGAATTTTCTATTGTTGTAATTAATTAATTAACAAACATTGGTCCTTGTGTTCTACTTATATATAATTCATGCATTCATTAATTATTTTAGTCACATATACTGAATAAGAGAAACTTTAATTACCAACACATAAAAAATTAGGCATGACAGACAATATCACATAAAAATTAAAAGAATTACTACTGCTGCGGCACCCAATAAACATATTCAAAATTATATGGTTAATTGATATACTCGCATTATATACTTGAATACTAAGAACATGCCTTAAACAACACATAAATTATGGATTAAATTAATTAATTCTGTATTAACCGGTATTAGTGCTTACGAATAATATCATTAACGAAAATCAAATATTTTTCATAACTCTAATATATATATATATATATATATATATATATATTATAGTTATGAAAAATATTGATTTTATATTACATATATATGATATATATATATATATATATTGGAGTTTTGAAAAATATTTGATTTTATATGTATATATATATAATATAAACATGATTATAATAAACTTGGAATTATTATTATTGATATAAAAGACTGGTTACGGATCAATTAATAAAAAGTTTATGTAGTTTTGTTCTAAATATGGTTTTATAATCATAATAACTTTTAAACAAACAGAAGGTAGTTCGATGTGATTTTTTTTTATTGGCCGTTGATTGTTATTTAATGACATGAATATGTAATATAAATTTCAAAAGTATAATAAAATCAATGATGTCTATATTCCCTTAAACAGCAACACGTATTATTTAACGGATTCCACGCCATGATTACATTTTAATAAACGTCCCATTCTTCAGTTTTTTACGATAAAATATTTTTTAATTACAAATTAAGTTTTACTGTTATGTTACTGATATGGCTTTTTTACTTTAATGTTGTCGTTTGTTCGCTATCCTGACAAAACTGATCACATCAAAAGTGATTATTTTATATTTCTTAAACTTTAAATGAAATTTTGCCTTTTCATTAAAAAAGACATGATATTCATTAATGATTTTCTCGGCATTATTATTAAACATTATCATTTTCATTTTCGCTGAAATGGCAATTGATATTAGCTTAAAATTTTATTAACATCTATCGATATTTAGTTCATATAATACTGTAGGTTATTCACATACTTTTAAAATTTAAAAAAAAAGAGTTAATTCCACCAATTCAAAAGATAAAGTAGACCATGTCTTTTACAACATTTAGTCTATTAGAACCCTTTGAAAATATATGCATTGAAAAACATTTTCTTAATTAAATTCATACGTGAGAATACTGAGAACGTTATTAAACCAAAGTTCAGTAATAGTATTTTAGATAATTTTGATAAAAATATATAATACAGATATTTTTGATGAAATTCGTACGTTATTACAGATTTTAGCTGAATAAATAAGAGCCATTTTCTTTCTATAATATTTATGTCACTATCACAAAGCTCATAATATTTTACGAGTGGCAGTGTTGTTGCAAATGTTTTTGTCATTCAACAAATATGTGATCTAGAATTAAATTTTTAGCGCATGTGAGAAATATTTTACATTTTCCACGCTTTTCACTGTGAAGAAATATCATTTTTACTAAAAAAAAAAAGCAAATTATTCATAACTTATATATATTGAAATATATATTTTTTTTTTTTTTAGAATTTTTCCCATTTACTTTCCATCGTCTCAATATTTTTGAAAGTTTATATAGAAAGAAACTAACTCTCACCTATTTCTATAGAAAATATTGATCTTATCTAGTTCTTTTACATATCTTTAGGCTCCTACGAAATGGAACGAATTTTCTTTTTTTTTTTTTGTACGGTTGGATGTACTTTCGAAATATATGTACTATTTTCATTTCAGTGCATAAACAAGAATCGTAACAATACCAAAGAATTCAAAATAATAAAAATGAAAAAAAAAAAAACACGTCTGCTAAAGTTATAGTAAATAATATCAGAAACTGCTACTCCTTCCTCATCAAAAGACGAGTTTTATCATCAATGGTATAAACTATCAGAACTAAATTTATATCTTTCTCCGTTGTTTGAAAAATATAAATATGCTTTTCAAAATTGAAAACAATAACAATAAAACACATAATTCAATTATAAAAAATATTTTTAAAAAATTTTTATTTTATCATTATAATATATTTTTGCCTTGAAAATACCTTTTTTATATGTAGCGAATTATTCAGGAAATTTTCAAGAGATCCTGAGCAATTAACTATAATAACATTAAGATAGCTTTGGAAGAAATAAATGCCGAAGCACATTATAGATCATGTTATTTTTTTCTCTCCACATGACAAATCTATCTGTATTCCAATAAAATAAAGAAATTAAAATTACTTCCGCTCGATCCGGGGAGGAATAAAACCAATAGATGACAATTATTGGGGCAATATATTTTTTTTTTTAATGATTTTCTTGACTGGACTACGTGACTGTTTGTGACATCCAACAAGATTGTGTGGGGCTTATTACTGGAAAATTCTATAACTTACCATGACAAGTTGATAAGACCATTCAGAATGTAACTTGGTGGCAGACTAGGACTAATATTTCGCATGTGAAAGTATTTCCTGCTTATAGGGCAACTTATATATAATGTGTATAATTAATATGCTATATATATGTAATAGGATTAGCTAACATTAACGTAGTTGTCTATTTAAATAGGTCGGCGAGAATTAGGGATCACCTTATGACGAAAGTTAATTTTAGTATTGGCCCTCGACCTCGGAACTAGATAGCGTTAATTTGAGCGCTAACTGAAATTAAATTTTTTTAAACGGAAATGTCGAAATATCGTATCATCCAGAAATCCATTACATTTAATTCCAGTTAAATTGAAAGCTCACGCGACGCGGCTAACTCCAGATAAACTTAGCATATATGAAACCTAAAGCATTCCCTTTTACAACTTCCACATAAATTTAACATTTCCATTGTTTGATATTTATTATATATTTTCTTAATATCGTCAACACACTGAAATATATATATATATTAGAGAGATATTTTGCAAATGGGAATGATTGAATTTCATGTGGATTTTATAGACTGCGTTTATATTATACAATATGAATAATGTATTTTTCTTGAATTTACTGTTGCTGCAATTAATCGTTTAAAACATATTGGGCCTTGTGTTTCATCTGTATTTCTATTTATTAATTATTTTAGTCACATATACTGAATAAGAACGAGGTTTCTTATTAACAATTACTTTTGCTACGTATTGCCTTGAAACCCGTTGATTACCAGAGCATCAAATATTATATATGACAGTTGCATATAGACAATATCGCTGGAAACGAATTTCTCCAGGCAAAAATCTCAATAAACATATTTTATGATTCAATTCAAAATTACGGGGTTAGTTGAGTAGTATTTAAGTACATGATCTAATCTACACATAGCAAATTTATGAAGTATATTAATTAATTATGTATTAACCGGTATTAGTGCTAATTATTAGCACCATTAATGAAAATTAGCTATTTAACCAATTCCAATATATATATAAACAAGATTAAAATAAAATTAAATAATTATCATTAGTAATAATATCTTTTAAATTAAATAATAGTTACATATTAGTTAATAAAAAGTCATGCAGTTTTGTTCTAAATATGGTTTTATAATCATAATAAACTTAAGACACACATCAGGTAGTTCTTTGTTTTGCCATTTATTGATATTAAGTGACATGAATATGTAGAATAAATTACAAAAAATTATAAAATAAATGGTTTATATTCCCTTAAATAGCAGCATTTACTATTTAATGATTTTTACGTCATGATTAGACTCTATAATAAGCATTTCCTTCTTCTGTTTTTTACATCAATATATTTGTTAATTACAAATAAAGTTTTACTGTTATGTTACCGATATGGCTTTTTTTTTTTAACATTGTCTTTGTCCGCAAAACTTACTAAACTGATCACATCAAAAGTGATTATTTCTTATTTCTTAAACTTTAAAATGATGCTTTGCCTTTACATTAAAAAAAAAAAAAAAAACGGCACGATTTTCCTTAATGAATCCCTCGTCATTATTATTAATGATTATCATTATGTTCATTTTCACTGAAATGGCAATTCATGGTTGCTCAAATTTTTATTAGAACCTATTGATATTTAGTTCTTCTAATTTTGTAGGTTATTCAGATTCTTTTAAAAGATTACAAAAAAAAGTGTTAATTTCACCAATCCAGAAAGTTAAAATTGATCATGCACTTTCACAGCATTTTTTCAGTTAAAGCCTTTAAAAATATATGCATTTGATAAAAATATTCTTCATTAAAACATACGTGTGAATACATAGAACGTTATTAAACCAAAGTTCAGTAATAGTATTTCAAATAATATTAATAAACATATATAAAAGAGCAATTTTTGATGATATTTGTATGTTATTACAGATTTCAGCTAAATAAATAAGATCAATTTTCTTTTCTATGATATTTATGTATCTATCACAAAGCTCATAATCTTTTACAATAGCCAAATTTTTGCAAGTGCTTTTCTCATTCAACAAGTATGTGATCTAGAATTACATTTTTAGGGCATGTGGGAAATATTTTACATTTTTCACGCTTTTCACTGTGAAGAAATATCATTTTTACTAAAAAAAAAAAAAAAATTATTCATAACTTATATATATTGGAAATATATTTTTTTTCTTTTTTTAGACTTTTTCCCATTTACTTTCCATCGTCTCTATATTTTGGTTATATAGAAAGAAACTGCCTCTCACCTGTTTCTATAGAAAATATTGATCTTATCTAGTTCTTTTACATATCTTTAGGCTTCTTCGAAATGGAAAGAATTTTCTTATTTTTATGTAGGGTTGGATGTACCTTTCGAAATATATGCACTGTTTTCAATTCAGTGCATAAACAAGAATCGTAACAATACCAAAGAATTCAGAATAATAATGAAAAAAAAAAAAAAAAAAAACTAGTGTCTGCTAAATTTTAAGTAAATAATATCAGAAAGTACTATTTCTCCCTCAAAAATTATTTTTATATTGTTTTCCGTAGCCATACACATCCAAACTTTATGGCCAGAATTTAACTAGGCTAATCTTTTGAAATATTTGCATACTACATAAATATTAACATAATTTTTGATATGATGTAAAAAAAATTTTAAAATTTTTTGGAATATTGGAATTATATGTTGCACAACAAATTCTATTCAATTCCATTTAAATTCAAGTTCTTCCAATATATCTATTTTTCGTTTTAAAATTTCATTAAAAGATTTCATATCTAAATACAATTTTTTTCGTTATTTAGTAATTTCCAAGTATATTTATAAAATGTATCAGTCTCATTGTATTTAATGATTTAATTTTTTAAAATATAGCTTTTGAAAATGTAAAAAAATTGCCAACAAACTCAGCGAGATATTTATGAATTGATAAGGATCTTGAGCGAGGCAGAAGATATAATTTGATATCTAATTTGATATCTATAACTATAATTTGATGCATAGAATTACTAAAGATCTCTTCATTATTCTAACAGTTCTACAAAAGTCTATAAAAGCTTACGGGGTTAATTGAGGTGTTGCTTTCGTATGGTGGACTTGGAGAATTTATTACTAATAGTAATTTGTCAGCAAATATTTTATTGATTATTTTGTTAGACTTTTTTTTTATTTAAAAATTATGTTCGTTTTGAGAGCACTCATAGTCATAAAAATAAAACGAGATTGGATAAATTATTAAATTACAATTCCTCTAAATTGAGATTGTTTCAAAAATGCGATAATAAATTTAAGTCAACCCACTATTTAATAGTTTTGTGAAAAGAAGAATAATCATTTTTAATGTATTTTTTTTTAATATACATACAAATTTTTTTTTAAGTTATCCGTTATGAAAATACAAAATTTGCAGGCGAGTTAATTTTTTTATTTACAAATTCATAAAAACAATTTTTAGCCGTAATTTTGAATTAAAAGAAAATTGATTGGTTATTTATTTATATAAAACTGCACAAATCCGTAAAATTGATAATTAATAAAGTTAAATAAGGATAATAGTTAATGATAATTATGTATAATGACAATAAGTTAATGATAATTATGTATAACGATAATAAGTTAATGATAATTATGTATAATGATAATAAGTTAATGATAATTATGTATAATGATAATTTAATGATAATTGTCAGTATTTTAATGATAATAATGTATATTTACATATTGTCAGTATTTTAATTCATTTTTTTTCATTTATTTTTTTTTTATTATTCCCACATTGATTTTCAATGTTGCAGTGATTTAAAAAAGATATTTAGAAAAAAAAATACCTTAAGAAACTACTTAGTAAAAAGCAGAAAAAGTCAGATTAGGAAGAGATATTATCGTTATTACTTTTAGGTGCAACTGCTCTAATCTTGATACCCTTTTTTTTTCATTTCAAAAGCCTACCTTCCTTAAAGCCTTTTTTTCTACCACCTTCAAAGTACAAAATGGAAAAAAAAAAAAAAATCAGAAATTGCCTATCTTCACTTCAGTTATATATATTTTTACAGTTGATTGGTAATTGCACCTCAATTTGTAACAGAAAGTAACCACGCATGCGCAGCTCAATAGATCTAGCTCGTTAAACCAGTCTTTAAACACAGAAGACTTTTTCTTGAGGTAACAGACTTAAGCTTTTCAGTAATGGAAGATTCGATCTTTCAAGCAACTCTTTACACTTTCCTTGTTTAAATCGATTCACTCTAAATGAAGCTGTGAATGAAGGAAAAATAAAAGACTAGTGCTATTATCACTTTCAAGTTAAATTGTTCTATACAGAAAAAAATGTGAAAAAAGAAGCTCAACCATAGCTTTGTTAATGATATCAGAAGACCCCTTTTTTTTTTTTTTTTTTTTTTTATTTTTCTGAAATGTAATTCCTGATGATCAACGTCTTCACGCTTTTATATTAAAGTTGAAAAGTATTTTTGACATTTACGTTGATATATTTTGGAGCGTTTTTAGAAAAAAAATAAATAAATAAATAAAATTAATAATAAATAAACAAACAAAACTCTGATATTGTATGTTTTTTTTTTTTACTTTTCAAAAGTTAAAATGAAATTTATAGAATAGTATAGCATGATGAAATAACTTTAAATTTTTTATTATCTAAAATTTTAAGTTACTTGCGATAAAGTAATTTATAATGCAACCTTTTTATTTTTATTCATTTTAATTTTTAATACTATGAATTAATTTTTAATTTTTTAGACAGCAAAAAAAACTTTGAAAAGCAACAGGATCTAACATTTTTCTAGATGCAACATAGATGATATACATACCAGTCAATATACCAGCTACAGCATTTCAGAGAACACAATTGAATGTGTCTTCTGTACACATTCTTCCCTTTTCTTTAACATTATCTATTTTTAAATCTCTACTGAAGAACTCCCACACCTATGGATTTATCATCGTAGGTATAGACGCTGTATCTTCAGACACAGCCTTACTGTCGAGTTGCATGATGTAGCATTTTTTTTCACACGAGTTGTGGCATTTCATTCCCAGGAGCGAGAAATGTATATTCTTTGACAAGTACATAACAACAGCCTATCATTCAAATTTTGCAGAAGATAAGCAGTGTTGGGCGTAGTTAGTATTTTATGATAATGAGAACAATTGTCACTCAAATCTGATAGCAGATATTCAGTGTCATGGATAGTGATACCTAATGGAATTAGCGATTGTCTATGCGACCTTCACAGGTTCGAAACAATTAGAGATGGAATATGGACTAAACCACGAGATGTTGTATCGTGATTGGTGATAGACCATGGACTGAGGAAATGTCTACTCCATGTGAGAAGTGAGGGAAGCTAATTCTCCCTTGAAGAATTTTCTTAAATAGAAGTTTTCTAGAAGAAAAGGAGAGTTCTGAGATGAGTCGATAAGGAATTCTGTTTTCTCTGAAGTGACTTATCAGGCCGGAGTTTCCGTTTGTTTACAAAGCGAAGCCTTTCTGGTTTCGTGTATCAGACCTTTTGATAATTAAGGTCTGCCAGACCAATGAGAAATTCGTCGCAGACTCGGGAAGTTTGAAAATTTAGATATTGTCAACTGCACTTGTGAATCAAATTATCTTTAATTTTCATTTTCTATGTAAATAAAGTTCTGTATATAATATATGAAATACCATTAAATAAAAATTAAAGTAATTCTATGAACCTGACCCTCTTCTTTTACGCCATCATAAGTCTAGTATAGGCCGAGATGTTAAACCAAGCTATTTTAAATTAGAAACCACCGATATTTATCATTCAGCTTCATTCCCAATTTATCTAATATAAAAAAATGGCAGTTTATAATTATCCTAAAGATTAATTACCTGAGTGAGTTTTAATTTCTTTAATTTTTAATTTTAACACAAATAATTTTTTCCAGTTGTGTAACTTGAAACCTGATATTGTCATCTCAATAGTGAAAAATTCTTCAGATTCAGTATCTCAGAACCATGTTTGCTGATGGGTTTTAATTAAAATGTTATTTTTAGCTATTTAAATTTTCTCTAAGTAGGATTAATATATTTAAGTATTTTAGGTTCTATTTTCCTTCATAATTGTTCGTTAAAATTTGGTGTCTAATTTAAATAATTTCTATGTATTGAAATTAGCTTTAATTGAAAGTATATTTAGGTAGATGCAAGATTATTATTCTAGAAAAACTATGGAATGTTTAAAGATAAGAAATAAGACTAGAAAGAGCTTTTAATATGTGTATTATTTTCGAAAGGAATTTTCAGTTTTATCTTTCCAACCAACATTTATATTTTTTAAATAAATGAAAATATTAATAAGTAGGTTGAAATAAAAATACTACCTAACTAAAAAAATATATGTCACTATGAACATGTAATAAATTTTTAAATAATATATAGAATTTTTTTAGCAATTTTTGTATACAAAATCATCTTATTTTAAATGCCAAGGATTAAGTTTCTTTATTTTTATTTTATGTGTAATACTAATACTTTTTCCAAGCAAATGCAATTTACAATTTGATAAAAAACGTCTCAAAGAATTATCTTTTTCTTCATGAAAATTCTAGTGAATCTAAAAGAAAATATTTTGAGTTTTTTTAGAACATTTGCTATTTTTAGTTGATGCACAGCAAATTACTGGATCCATTTTAATGTCATATAACCATTAATTATAAGATTTTTTACTAGTTCATACTAGGTTATGTAATATCTAATTCTATATTTCTATTTGTTTTAAAATATCTAATACTTGAATTTTCTTTTATTTAAGAAATTAATTACTGTACCTTATATACTTACTTAAAACGAAATTGTATTTTTTTTAATTTTTATTTATGAAATATCTTATGATATTTTCTTCGATGTATGAAAAATATTGTTACATTGTATAATCTCTTTTTCAAATTTTTCCACCATTTCCTACATTTTCAAGTTTTATTTTCCTTCCAATATTTTTATAAAATTAATGAAGTTTGTAAAAAAAAAAAGTACAATAAAATTAACATATTTACATACTAATATAAAGAGTAATTGAGAGCCAAAAAGTATTTTTATGGAAAAAAATTTTAAAAAAATTATAAATTGCACTTGTGAAATTGTAAATTCTGAATGTTGTTTTCAAGCTATTTACTTGTCAATGTAATCTCTGGGAGTTGTCATATTTTAATTTACATTTTTATTATGTTTTCATGTAAATGTGATTCCAGATTGAAATATTTCTTGAATGTATGATTTCTCAACAATTAAATAAAAATTGTATAAAAAACTATATATATATCTATTATAATGTTTTTGCAAGAATAAAAACACAAAAAATAAATTTTCAATTTTCTACATTAAATTAAAGGTTTTTGTACAACTTGTATAACATATACTACATAACACAAAAAATCATTGCATATTTCCATCATATGGATATTACAATTGTCAATAATGTAATCGACTTTACAAATTCATTTAAAACTTTTAAATGGAAATATCATCTTTTAACAACTATTACAATGTAACAATGTACACTCTAAAATTTAAATGTTTAAATACCAATATTATTTCACTTCATAAAAAATATAAATCACGAAAAAACAGTGAGAATACATTCATTCTGCAAGTAATGGTGCCATCTAAACAAACCTCCACATTCATACCAACAACCTACAAATGGTTCGTTCCTTACTTTGTCCTTAATGTGATACCATGACAAAAACGGAAAAGTAAAACCCTCATGCAAAAAGTGGCTTGATGGAATGCATCCCGCATGGATGCACCTGTATCTATTATGCAACAAGGCATCTTCCTTCCCCCCCCTTCAACACCCTACTATCCTTTTTTTCTAGGGTTTTTTTCCCCTTGTGAGGAAAGGAAAAAAGAACAAAAAAAAAAAAAAAAATCAGCAGGAGTGTTTATTCTTTCTCCACTTTTTTTTATCACATGGGATACTAAGTTTTCCCTGGGGTTTTTTTTTTTTGCTCCATTTTCTGGGGCCTATTCAATCACTGGAGCCACTTCTGCAAACAACGGTGGGCCGAGAGACGTAATGAAGGGTTTCTGGAGCAGACTGAGTGGAAATTCGCACTTTTTCTTATGGTCTTTCCAGGGATAAATAGCGGCAATTCCAGTGGGTTAAGAAAAATCACAGGTTTTTGCCATTCCGTTAAACAGCAACAGCTCCTCGCCTAATGGATTCCACGACATGGTGAAAGTTCCCCAAAAATGTAATTGTTAGTGTTTTCACTTAAAAAAAAAGAAAAACGGGGATTACTTTTACAGTTATTTATTATAATATAATGTTCTTTGTTATGACATAATATAATATAATTAATGCATATAGAGATTACTGGAAAATGACAGAAATGAATTTAATTTTCATATTTCTAAAAGCTTATAAAATCATACATAAGTCATTTAAATGACAAGCCATTGAAAGTAGCGATGAAGGACTCTCATAATATACATAATATTTGAAAGAAAAAATTAAAAAATAAAGCATATATAGACCAATTAATACGATTTAATTTCAGAAGTAAGAATCAATTTTTTTTTTTTGGAATTAATATATTTTCTTGACAATTAATAATTATCCAAATAAAAATTCAGTAGGTTTAATGTAGCAATAAAATAGTATGTGCGCTAGCTTATTTCAAATGCATATGCAAATATGATAAAAATGAGAGTATAGGTAAAAAAAAAGTATAGGTAAAAAAAAGTATATTATAAAATATATTTTTAAACAAACAAAAATCTCTAAAAAACAATACATTTTCAATTTAAAAAAAAATCTTTCTTTTCTCTCTCTGTGACAAGAACTATTACCGCTAGTAGTGTGACATTTACATGTCGTTTCTTTTAGCGGTGCTTTGTTCTGTCAGCTTCGTAGCATCCCTTTGTTTGCAGAATCAATTTTAATGTCAGTTAATAAAATCAAAAATAATGCATAAGTGAGAAATATATACGATTGATTAATCGGCTATGATTCCTACTAGAACATCTCAACTTGACGAAGTACATTATTTTCATTTAATAATTCTTTACCTTATTTACTGGATGATGTTCCATTACACTTTTTCCCCTCATTATTGATTCTATTGCGATGGAGCAATAATTCATAGCAACCTGAAATTACGTGATTTCTCAATTTTCTAATGCACAGAGAGCATGTTAAAAATTTTATTCTGGACATTGCGAGACACCTTTTAGCACCGTTGAATACATTGTTCATTAATTAGTATAATTAAGGAATATATGGATATATATATAGACAGACACTTTTCATGACCAATCAATTTGTAAGACAAAGCCCTGGAAATGGCTAAACTATCTTTTTTTTGTATAGTGAATTTCACAGGAAATTTCCAAGAAAACATAAGCAATTAACTATGATATTATGAAATAGCTTTGTCAAAAAAAAAAAGCATCGGCACATTATAGACCCTGTTGTTTTTATTTACTACATGATTGGATCCATGTTTAGACAAATCTAGCTGCGTATTTCAATAAAACAGAGAAATCAAAATTCCTTTCTTTCCAAACCGGGGAGGAATAAAACCAATAGATGACAATTAGTGGTGCAATACTTTTTTAAAAAGTGATTTTCTTGACAGAACTACGTGACTGTTTACGACATTCAACAAGATTGTGTGGGGCTTATTACGGGAAAATTCTATAACATATCATGATAAGTGATAAGGCCATTCAGAATGTAATTTGGTGACAAACTAGGACTAATATTTCGTATGTGGAAGTATTTCCTGCTTCTGGGTCAACTTATATCCAATAAATAAAAATTATATTGCGTGGAATTAATGTACTACATATAATAGAATTATGTTAACATTAACGTAGCTGCCAATTTAATTACGTTGACGATAATTAGTGATTAACTCTTTACGAAAGGTTAATTTTAGCAGCGGTACTGGACCTCGGATTAGATAGCATCAATTTGAGCGCTGATTGAATCCAACATTTTTAATGGGTAAGGGCCGATATTATCGTATTATCCAGAAATCCATTACATTTAATTCCAGTTAAATTCAAAGCTCACATTCGCTGCGCTGCTAAATCCACATAAACTTGACGTACATAAAACTTAAAGCATTTCTTGTTCTCCACATTTCCATCCCTTGATATATATTTTTTAATGCATACATTATATATTATATGATTATATATTTTTTTTATATATATATTTTATATATTTTTTTTTTTAATTATATTTTTAAATGATTTTACATGAGGAAAGTCCATATACATATTAGAGTGAATATTTTTCAAATGGGCATGATCGAATCTCTTATAGATTTCATAGATTGGGATGATATTATACAATATGTATAATATATCTTTTTTAATTTTCTGTAGCCGCATTTAATCAATTAAAAATATTGGGTCTTGTGTTCCATTTAATATTCCATGTATTGATTAAGTATTTGAGTAAGTCATATACAATATACTGAACATTAAACTTTAATTTCAAGCACATGAACACTATGTATAATAGATGCATTTAAATAATATTACACAACAATGAAAACAGTTTCTCCTGCTAAGACTTCAAAAAAACATATTTTATCCTTAAATTCAAAATTACTTGGTTAGTTGAGTAGCGTTCAAGCTCATGACATAATTTACGCATAGCAAAATTATTATTATATTAATTAATTGTGTAGTAACCGGTATTAAATTATTTACACTATTAACAAATATTAACTGTTTTTCACAACTCTAAATATATGTATATATAAACAAAATTATAAACAACTTAAAATTATTATTATTACTATTATAAAATCTTTTGATTAAAAAACTCGTAACTGTTAAATTAATAAAAATTTCATGTATTTTTGTTCTAAATATTGTTTTATAATCATAATAAGCTTTGAAAACCATAATGTATTTCTCCCCCCCATTTATTGATATTCAGTGACATGAATATGTAGAATACATTACAAAAGGATTATAAAATCAATGGTCTATATTCCCTTGAATAGCAACACGTATTATTTAATGGATTCTACGTCATGATTACATTTTAATAAACGCGTCATTCTTCAGTTTTTTACGACAAAATATTTGTTAATTACAAATTAAGTTTTACTGTTATGTTAATGATATGGCTTTTCTTACTTTAATATTGTCGGTTGTTTTCATTCCTCAAAAAAATCCATAACATAAAAAGTGATCATTTCATATTTCTTAAACTTTAAAACGATATTTTGCGTGTTCTTTAAAGAACGACATGATCATCCTTAATGAATTCCTCGGCATTGTTATTAAAGTTTATCATTACCTTCATTTTCACTGAAATGGCAATTTATGGTAACTCAAAATTTTATTAACACCTATTGATATTTAGTTCCACTAATACTGTGGGTTATACATATTCTTTTAAAAGTTAACAAAAAATATTAATTTCCCATATTCATAAAGTTAAATTAGCTCATGCACTTTTACAACATTTAGTCTATTAAAGCTTAATAAAAAGTCTATGCATTCGATAAAAATATTCTTCATTAAAATCATACGTGGGAATACTGAGAATGTTATTAAGCTAAATTTTAGTAATAATATTTCGCATAACTTTGATAAACAGATATAAATGACATTTTGATGATATTTTGATATTATCCCAGATTTCTGTTGAATAAATAAGAGCAATTTTTCTTTTCTAGAATATTTGTGTATCTATCACAAAGTTCATAATATTTTATTTTTAAATGCGTTTCTCATTCAACAGGTATATGATCTAGAATAACATTTTTAGGCCATGTGAAATATTTATTTTCCATTTTTTGTGAAGAAATATCATTTTTCTAAACAGAAAAAGCAAATTATTCATAACTTATATATATTGGAAAGATATATATTTTTTTTTTTAGAATTTTTTCCCATTTACTTTCCATCATCTCTATATTTTTGCATGGTTATATAGAAAAAGCTATCTCCACCTTTTCTATAGAAAATATTGATCTTATCTAGTTCTTTTACATATCTTTTGGCTCCTACGAAATGGAACGAGTTTTCTTATTTTTATGTATTGTTGGATGTATGTTTCAAAATATATGTACTATTTTCAATTTAGTACATAAACAAGAATCGTAACAATACCAAAGAATTCAAAATAATAATGAAAAAAAGAAACTTATGTCTGCTAAAGTTAAAGTAAATAATATCAGAAACTACTACTCATCAAACAAAAGTTTTATCATCAATGTTATAAACTATCTTATCTTATCTCTTTATTACTCGTAGGAAAGTTCAAATTTTATTTGTTTCTTCATAGTTTGAAAAATTTAAATATGTTTTCTAAAATTGAAAACAATGAAAATAAAGAACATAAATAAATTATAAAAAATATTAAACAAATCACTATTATTATCATTTTAATATATTTTAAAAGTAACAATTGTAATATTACTTCCTTTAATTGTTAGTAAAAAAATGCTTTTTAATGTATGAAAAGTATATTGCCTTTTAATTTCCGGATTCATTAATTGTTTTGTAGACTTTGTTTAATTTTTAATATGAAATTTTAAATTTATTATTACAAACAACAAAATTAATAATCAATTGCACAACAGGTTTTATGAACTACTTGGCTTCTAATATTCTATATTGTAAAGAAGTCTGTCCATGCATATTTTATATTATGCTCTGTATATGTGCATATACGGGGCCTGATGGCCGAGTGGCCAGCGCACGGTCCCCCAGGATTCGGGTTCAAGTGCCGGTGTTCCTATGAATATTTATAGTGGTTCGGAATCCACTTTAAATTGTAGGTTCGTGTCTAACATGATCGTTGCGGGGTATTGTTACTCCGCATCCGTAGCTTAACTTCACCAATTCATAAAGGTGAAATAGATCATGCACTTTTACAACATTCAGTCTATTCTTTTAAAAATATAGGCATTCGATAAAAATATTGCTCATTACAATCATACGTGAGAATACTTAAAAAGTTATTAGGCCAAAGTTCAGTAATAATATTTCTGATAACTTTGATAAACCTATATAAAATAACAATCTTGATGACATTTTGACGTTATTACAGATTTCAGTTGAATAAATAAGAGCAGTTTTCTTTTCTATACTATTAATGTATCTATCCCAAAGCTCATACTATTTTAAGAGAGCCAGAGTGTTTTGCAAATGCTTTTATCATTCAACAAGTATGTGATATAGAATTTTTGGGGCATGTGGGAAATATTTTACATTTTTCGCGCTTTTCACTTTGAAGAGATGTCATTTTTTCAAAAAAAAAAAAAAAAAAAGCAAATTATTCATAACTCATATATATTGGAAAGATATATATTTTTTTTCTTTTTAGAATTTTCCCCATTTACTTTCCATCGTCTCTATATTTTTGCAAGGTTATATAGAAAACAAACTGTTTCTCACCTATTTCTATGGAAAATATTGATCTTATCTACTTCTTTTACATATCTTTAGGCTTCTTCGAAAGGGACCGAATTTTCTTATTTTTATATATGGTTGGATGCACCTTTCGAAATATATGCACTATTTTCAATTCAGTGCATAAACAAGAATCGCAATCAATACCAAAGAATTGAAAATAATAATGCAAAAAAACTTATGTTTGCTAAAGTTAAAGTAAATAATATCAGAAACTAGTACTGTTCACTCATCAAAGGAAGAGTTTTATCATCAATGGTATAAACTATCTTACAAAAGAAAATTAAATTTTACTTTTTTCTCCGTTTTTTTTTTTGAAAATTTAAATATGTGTTTTCATAATTGAAAACAATAAAAATAAAGCAACTAATTAAATTATAAAATGCTTATAAAAATTATCTTTTAATATATTTTTAAAAGTAACAAATGTAATATTAATTCCCGCAATAGTTATTTTAGAAAAAAAGTGATATATAATTTATGGATAGTATTTTGTCTTTGAATGTCTAGTTTTGTTAATTTCTGTTGGTAAACTTTGTTTAATTTAACATGTAATTTTAAATATATTAATACAAACAACAAAATTAATAATAAATTGCACAACAGATTTCATGTACTGCTTTGTTTCTAATATTCTCTTTGTAAAGAAATCTATATAAGCATATTTTATATTGCGCTATGTATGTATGCATATAGGGGCCTGAAGGCCGAGTGACCAGAGCTCTAGCGCTTGGTCCCCATTTCCACACTTGTTGGCCATGAATCCACTTTATCCACTTTAAACTATACACGGGATCCACTTTAAACTGTAGGGTCCTTGTCTAACATGATCGTAGAGCACTGCGAGGGAGCGTAGAGCACTCGTGTACCGCGTCCATAGCTTATCTTTACAAATTCATAAACGTAAAATAGATCATGCGCTTTTACAAAATTTAGTCTATTAGAGCCAATTAAACCTTAAAATGCAGGTCCCGGTCTGTTTAGCCCTCTTGGGACAGAAGATGATCGTAGAGTGACAAACCCAAACTAAGCCTATTAAAAATATAGGCATTCGATAAAAATATTTATTATTAAAATCATACGTGAGAATGCTTAGAATATTGTTAAGCAAAAGTTCAGTAATAATATCTCAGATAACTTTGATAAACAGTTACAAAGAGCAATTTTTGATGACATTTGGATGTTATCACAGATTTTAGTTGAATAAATTAGAGCCACTTTTCTTTCTATAATATTTATGTATCTATCACAAAATTCATAATAGTTTATGAGAGCCAGAGTTTTTGCAAACGCTTTTCTCATTCAACAAGTATGAGATCTAGAATTACATTTTTAGGGCGTGAGGGAAATATTTTATATTTTCAACTCGTCTCACTATGAAGAAATATCATTTTTTCTAAAAAAAAAGAAGCAAATTATTCATAACTTACATATATTGGAAAGATATATATTTTTTTTTTAGACTATTTTTCCCATTTACTTTCCATCTTCTCTATATTTTTGCATGGTTATATAGAAAGAAAAATTGTCTCTCACCTATTTCTACAGAAAATATTGATCTTATCTAGTTCTTTTACACATTTTTAGGCTCCTACAAAATGGAACGAATTTTCTTATTTTTATGTATGTTTCGAAGTACCTTTCGAAATATATGTACTATTTTCAGTTCAGTGCATAAACAAGAATCGTAACAATACCAAAGAATGCAAAATAATAACGAAAAAAAAAACCGTATGTCTGCTAAAGTTAAAAAGTAACATCAGAAACTGCTAAGCCGCCCTCATCAAAAGAAAAGTTTTATCATCAATGTTATAAACTATCAAAAGGAAAATTCAAGTTTTATTTTTTTCTCCCATGTTTGAAAAATTTAAATAAGTTTTACAAAATTTAAAACAATAAAAAAAAAAAAAAACCCCTAATTAAATTATATATATATATTTTTTTTTAAATTACCTTTTTTATCAATGTAATATATTTTTTAAAGTGAGAAATGTAATATTAGTTCTTGCATTAGTTATTTTAGAAAACAAATGCTGTATAATGTATCTAGAAAGTAATGTAATGTATCTATCAAATGCAGGAAAGTATATTTTCTTGGAATTTCTAGATTTGTTAATTTTTTTTTTTTTGTAAAATTTGTTTTATTTTTAACACAAAATTTTAAATTTTTTATTGAAAACAACAAAACTAATAATCAATTACACAAAGGTTATATGTACTACTTTGTTTCAATAATTCTATACTGTAAAGAAATCTATATATATGCATATTTTATATTTATGCTATGTATATATTCATATATAGGCCTGAATGGCCGAGTGGCTAGCGCTCTTGCGCTCGGTACCACAGCTCTAGGGTTTGATTCCCGGTGGTGCCATGGATGTTTGTAGTGGTTCGGAAAACACTTTAAACCGTAGGTCACGGTCTAATAGGATCGCAGAGCGTTGCTTGCGCATTTTACTTTTCCACGATAAGCCACAGACGCGGGTCTGTGGCTTATCTTCGAACTACACGCGCTCCTGGGGCACACCCTGGATAATGCAAAGTGAGTAACCTCTGTGCAACGCTTGTCTTAAGACATCCAATACCAAGTTGTCTAAATGTTTGCCAGCTGCATTAGAAAGAAGAAAAAAATATTAGCATATATGGGGGCTGATGACCGAGTGGATAGCCCTTAGTCCCAAAGGTTTTGGGCTCAAGTGCCGGTGGTGCAATTAATGTTTATAGTGGTTAGGAATCCATTTTAAACTGTAGGGCCGTGTATAACATGATCGTAAAAGCTTATCAGTAGCTTATCTTCACCAATTTTTAAAGATAAATAGGTCATGAATTTTTACAACATTTAGTCTATTAGAGTCTTTTAAAAATAGAGGAATTAGATAAAAATATTATTCGTTAAAATCATAAGTGAGAATACTTAGAATATTATTAAACCAAAGTTCAGTAATAATATTTCAGAAAATTTTGATAAACAGGTACAAAACAGCATTTTTGATGACATTTGTACGTTATCAAAGATTTCTGTTGAATAAATAAGAGCCATTTTCTTTTCTATAATATTTATGTATCTATCACAAAGCTCATAATATTTTATGAGAGACAGAGTTTTTGCAAATGCTTTTCTCATTCAAAAGTATTTGATCTAGAATTACATTTTTAGTGGAAAATGCGAAACATTTTACGTTTCCCACGGTTTTCACTGTGAAGAAATATCATTTTTTCTAAAAAAAAAAGAAAATTATTCTTAACTTATATATATTGGAAAGATATTTTTTTTTTTTTTTAGAATTTTTCCCATTTACTTTCCGTCGTCTCTATATTTTTGCATGGTTATATAGAAAAAAGCTATCTCTCACCTATTTCTATAGAAAATATTGATCTTATCTAGTTCTTTTACATATCTTTAGGCTGCTACGAAATGGAACGAATTTTCTTATTTTTATGTATGTTTGAATGTATCTTTCGAAATATATGTACTATTTTCAATTCAATGCATAAATAAGTATCGTAACAATACCAAAGAATCCAAAATAATAATGAAAAAAAAACGTAGGTCTGCTAAAGTAAATAATATCAGAAACTGCTACTCTCACACATCAAACGAGAAGTTTTATCATCAATGTTATAAACTATCAAAAGGAAATTTCAAGTTCTATTTCTTTCTCAGCTTTTTTTTGGAAAATTTAAATATGTTTTTCAAAAGTGAAAGCAACAAAAATAAAGCTCCTAATTAAATTATAAAAATATTTTTAAAAAATCCTCGTTTTTTATTATAATATATTTTTAAAAGTAAGAAATGCAATATTAGTTCCTGCAATAGTTATTTTAGAAAAAAATACTCTAAAATGTTTAAAAAATATATTGTCGTTGAATTTTTAGACTTGTTCATTTTTCTTGTGAAATTTGTTAAATATTTAACATGAAATTTTAAATTTATTATTACAAACAATAAAATTAATAATAAATTATACAAGAAGTTCATGTACTATTGTTTTTAAAATATTATATATTGAAAGAAATCAATGTTTTAAAAGAATGAATTATAATATTTTTTTTTTTAAACTAACTTCTTTGATTTCTTAATACAATAACAAGAATTTCAAATGGTCTATTTCGTCCTCAGAATAGCATAGTAAATTATAAAATATAGCTAAAATACATGTTCTTTTAAAGCCATAAGTTTTGATCGGAAAATCTTGCTTAATTGTTTATATGTTGCATTGCACATATATGTATATTTGTTTTATATTTTTTTTTTGTTTGCATAAAAATCGTCTAGAAACCGACTTAAACGGGACTATATATTTATGTATACTATATACTTATACTTATACTTATACTATTATACTTATATTACACTTATACTATATACTTATGGGACTATATAATGTATCTATTTTCTAGATTTTTATCTCTTTGATTTGAACCGTAAGACTTGATTAAAATGGTATTTTTTATAGTATATATATATACATTCCAGATTATTGCTTCATTTTTTGTGAATGGACAATAATATTTAGAATAATGTATTTTCGTAATTTTGTAAGGTTTGTTTCTTTTTATCCCGTGATATTATTCTAAAGAATACAAAAATAAATGAAGAAAGCGGTAAGAAATATTACTTTTTCTTTAGTCGTTTTATTTCTTTTTAACCACTTGCAAGTAAAAACAAAGCACCGCCAAATATTCTTCTTCGTAGATGACAATTGTATTTGCTACTATCCAGATTTGTGTCTTTATTTTGCTTTAAATTTTTGTAAAAAAAGTTTCTGCAAATATTACTTGATTAAAGTTATTGCTGCACGATACATTTTTGTAGATGAATTCAATTCTTTTTTTATCAATGACTTATATGCCTACTTCGGGTATTTTCAATTTAAAATACATACTCTCCTTTTTTTCATTGTACATAAAAATAAAATATATAATCTTAAAATAAGTTGATACAATATGATTTTTGCATTTTGAGTATTGTTTTTTCAGAATTATATCTAAAAAATAAAATTTATAAAAATTATACTTGTTTTTTAAATTAGTTATAATTCCTATAAAATAAAATTCTTATAAAAAAATAAAATGTAAGAAAATCACAATATACGTTATATTCTTCTTGTCCAACAAACAGCAACTTCCACAATGTCGTCCACTTTAGTGAATGTAATAAACATATATGTAAAATCTCTTTTTGAAGAACAGCGGTCAGTCGGAAGCTTATGATGATCATATGCACATTCACATAATATGGTGAATATACTGTAGCGTAGCCTGGTGGGTTTTGGTATGTAAAAAATTTTATTTTCAAATTCGAGAAAAACTACACCCTGATTTCCAAGTGTTAAGGTTAAAACTATTTTTGTTTTTAATTCAAAGCCAATTAACACGAAAACATGAAATTTGGAAGAATTGTCAATTAAGTAGTTATATTGAAATAAAATGCTTTTAACATCATGCATTTAAATAATTAAATTTTGTACGAAATTGCATTGAGTGCGAAAAAAATAAATGTCAGATATTTATGAAATAAATTAAATAAACCAATTTAAATTACCTCTTCCAGCTATGATGCATTGACAAAAATGATTTTCCATATCGCCAATTATAGTGTTGCACACTTGAATTGAAAGCAAAGTCCAGAAATTGTTCAACAATTTGTATATTAATCAACATTGTTCAACAATCTGTATATCAAACAACGTTGGGATCAAACTGGATCAAATCTTTAAGAACCTATTCATTTGTAGCAACAATTGTTCAACTCTTTTATTGACCTCATATGGGAGCTGAAGACATTCACCTATATGCCAAGGTAATATAAAGTTGATGTATAGGAATATTTGCACCAAACTTTCATCCTAAATATATTCTTCATCACACCTAGCTCGATAAAGTTCCGCATTATCACCTAATAGAACTCATTCATTGCCAAAAGCACTAGGAAATGATTTGAAATATCGATCAATCATCGCGTCAGGATATTCCTCAGTAGTTATGATTCCTCTATGGTGCTCATTCAGGTTATTGTGTTTATCCAGAAAGCTCATATCATGTCCAAATCAGCTGAAATCATGATTCTTCCCTAATAATAATAGAATGGTAATATGTGATGCCTTTTCCTCTTCAGATCAGTGCATGACCTCAATCATTGTCCCAGAATAAACTTCCACTAGCCGGTGAGAAATATAAAAGTTCTAATATATGATTTCTGTAATATGCTAGCATGGCCAACTAAAACTGTCATTTTTGTGTCAATGTAAGGTGGACACGTAGAAGAGGTTGTTTAACAGAGAGTTCCTGATTGGAAGGTATCTTTTTAATCTAGAGGTAATCTAGAGATTATCTTCGTTGAGCAAAAATAATATATAAAACCTGGTAAGAAACTAGTCTTTGAAAGCAGTTGTAATGCGTGCCAAACCTGTCGCCTTAATGCATTTTAGTACGTAAATTAATCTCAGATGCTTTGAACAACAATGCTGAACCTTAAAACGTTCAGCAGTATAAGTTTAGGATAACCATATGCCCATTTACCCAATGTTCAATTATCATAACTAATCAGATAAACAAATTATCTTAGACATTCCCGAAAACATATAATATTCTTAGACATTGCCGGAAATATATATTATCTTAAGCATTTCCTCGAATTTATCAGAGATATTGCCGCTGATATCAACAATTGAAGATTACATTGATGATCAATTGAAGCATTAATAAAAATCAAACACAAATTTATAAAGGCCTGAATGGCCGAGTGTCTAGAGCTCTGGCCCTCTGTGCCACAGGTGTCGGGTTCGAATCCCGGCGGTGCCATGGATGTTTGTAGTGGTTCATAATCCACTTTAAACCGTAGGTCCCGGTCTCTTATGACTGTAAGAGTGTCACGGAGCAGAAGTCAGACTTCTACCTACGGGTGCTCTATCAGAGCAGAAGCTTCTCCCTTCTTTCCATGACGGATACAACAACAGCAACAAATTTATAAAATGAAATAGTTGCAACATTCTTTGATTCTCAAATAAACGCCCAATTATTCAAAGAATAGTGAAGGGTATAATTCTTCTAGAAAATATTTTGAACGTATGCAATTTTTTCAAATATACTATACTTTTTCCATTTGTTATCATTTTTTTTAATGGTGAGTGCCAGAAAACAAGTTGTACCGTAACTTTTTATGCGCAGTATAAGATGTAAATACTCAAGAAAAATAAAGACGTCGATTGAAAGGATTTTGTTTTCGTTGCACTCATTATTTTTAAGGTATTTTACATTTAAATTTTGCTGTTATATTAAAATTACATTTGATGGTGACATTAAAATTTTACTAAGCAATCAATATCAATTTGTAAGTGATTTTATTGAACTTTTTTTATTACAATTTATGCTATTTTAATATTTATATTATTGTATTGAGTATATAAAGCACACTTTTCATGATTTTATTTTTTATGTAATTACCAAAATGGGAATTATTTCATTGAAACAGAAAAATCGAAGTCATTAATTTTCTGTATAGTATTTAATGTAAATTAATTTTATTATTGATTTCATTATAAATGCCTTGAGTCATTGATAATAAACAAAATGCACATATGATTTTTTATACTTAATTGTATATATATGTTTTTGGATGTTTACAAAATTTTAATGCTAAATTTTAATTCGTATTTTTGGACATTTTTATTGAGAAACACGAAAATATTGTAAACTAAACATAAATTATAACATTGTGCAACTCAAGGATTGTATTACTACAGCTACAGAAACTGTAGACTCTCTATTATTTCAAGAATTCTAGTTAGAAATGACACACAGACTTGATGTGTTGTAATTAGTCATGCTGCAATTAATATAAAAATGTGAAAGACTAGATATATTTTTCATATACCCTGTGCAAAAAAATATTATTAACAATTTTTACTCATTTCACAAATGTATTATTAATTTTTTTTTTTTTATTTAAGAAAATTCTTCTTTTTCCTTTCGCAAATTAATTCAAAAAAATATTAAAAATGGAACAAAAGCCAGAATATTTATAATGAATTTATAATTGACCATTTTAAGCTTACGAAATCAACATAAACTAAATAGTTTCTCGACATATGCTTTTTATAAACATCTGGGTCTTTAGGGAACATTTCACTGGAACAAAACGTAGGCTTGTCTTTAATCGAACTAAAAGTAACAGGAATTGGAAGAAAATAATGGAGGTTTTATGTTCCTCTTGCGCATAATAGAGGAGAAGAGAAAGAAAGAAATTAATGGTAGATTGCAATGGCCTTCGCTATTGGAAAATCCCTGAAACAGCCTATCGTTTCTGCAGAACTATTAGAAAGGAAGTAAGTGCCACACTTTACTCCAGTTCTATTTGATCTTTTTCGTTCAATATTTAGAATTCAGTACGAAAATTAAATTTTTTTCTAAAAATGAAAAAATAAAGCTGTATTGTTCAACTAATCTTTGCAACCGTAGGTGGATTACAGAATATTAAAAATAAATTTTAAACGGCTCCAGAGTCGAAACAGTAAGAAAAATACAAACTTGATAGATCCAAATTGTCACAAAAGTTTTATTAATATATAATATAATTAATGTACCATTTAAATTTATATCTTTTGTAAACTTTTGAGTTTTTATTTCAATGTATACGTATGTTCAAAAATCTTTTGATTCCAAAAATATTTTATTGGGAGTTTTTATTTGAGTTTGATTTATGATCAAACTGAATTTGTTCCAAAATAAGTTAAGGAAAATTTTGAATAACAACAATAACTCATTCAAAAAAGAAAACCATCAGAACGAAATTGTAATATTCTGTTTCGTATGAAGTGCTGAATTAAAATGTAATATGTTAAATAGAGGTGATGTAACGGAATGCATAATCAATAAATAGCATAAAAAGGAATGTGTCTGATTAAAAATTGCAAGTTATTCGGCGAAGTGTAATATAAAATCTGAAATTATCAATTATTTGCAATGAAGGTTAAATGTTAGTTAGAAATCATAGATGTCTTTAGTCATTTGAGAAAAAATAGTTTCAGCCAAGACGCCAAAAAATAAATTGAACTCAAATATTGGATGTCTGCAGTTATATGCACAAGAATGATTGGCCCTGAAGCATTCCAAATTAAGGTTTTTTTCTTATTATTTGATGTTTTAAATTGCTATTGATTTGTTTGTTATATTCTTCTAAGAGTCTGGTGTAATGGTTTGTGGTTCACTTGACTCCTTGTGGATTTATATTAGGAAGACAGCGCCAGTGAAGTTGGTTTGAAGTAAGCAAGAGGGGGTTGAAGTAAGCATTGGGCTGTTAAACACAACTAAATTTAAATTAAAACGCTTAACAAATGCAAATTTTTAAAATAAATAAAAGTACCTTATTAATTTTACAATTATTTTAATTAATTACCTGTCTTGTAGATCATTATTTCTTTAGCTATCGAATTATTTTGATATAAGATTCATTATTACAAACTTTATGTATGGAAATAAACGGAGATGAAGACTAAAACCAATAATTGCAAGTTTAAAAACTAAAAGGGTCAAATTTTAAAAAGTGTTCGTTAATAACATTTTGGATTTTAATGAACTGTTGTCTTCTTTCGCCATCAAAAAATCTAATAATAACAGAAATAATAAAAATTAAAATGATGATGTAGACAGATTTCTAAAAGTAAAGGGGTAAATGTTATTCATTCTTATCATTGATAGAAAAAAACCAAATCTGACTTTATGAAGCTTCTTTTTAATAAAATTAAATGGCGCAATTATAACTATTATTTTTAAAAATGATTGATTTATAATAGAATAACAAATCGCAATTGAGAATACCCTTTGGAAACGTTTTTGCGTTTCTAATACTTTTTTCAGTTTTGATATAAAGATATTGGACAGGAAGGAGGAAGAAAGATGACTTGTCAAGCTGGCTACAGCAATCTTCAAACGTAACGTTTCTAGTAATGAATTCCAAAATACACTCAAGTCCATAATTAAGGATAATGAAGTTCAGGCAAAGAAAGAGACAGAAGCAAACAAATTTGACTTATTTGTAAAGTCTATTTATTAAACAAAAGGTAAAGAGCAGAAAAGATGCTATATGTTTGACATAATTGATAAAAATTGCGATTTTTACTCCCTGGAGCTAATTTCAAAAAGAACTTATTTACAAAAACAGTATAACATGGTTAGTATGATGGTTAATATGGAATATGCCTCCCGGACGATGCAATACCGGCCTAACAACGCCTAAGCATGCTGAGTATCAAATTATCAATCTGATCTTGGGAATATTACACCACTCATCAAGCAATGCCCTCCGAAGTTCCGGTTGACAGGTGGGGGGTTGACTGGCTGCAATTCGTCGGCCAAGCATATCGCACACATGCTCTATTGGATTCAAGTCCGTGAGTATGCTGGCCAATCCATACGGGTGATATCCTCCAATTGAAGGCATTCGTCTACAATGCTTGCATGGTGAGGACGGGCGTTGTCATCCATAAACAGAAATTCAGCACCCATGGCGCCCCGAAACAAAGGTACATGTTGTTCCAGAATGACATTCCGATAGATGTGGCCTGTCAGTTACACTCTGAACATGCAGGTCAGTTTGGAACCAAGAATAATTCCTCCTCAAACGGGCCATCCTGCACCACCGAGTTGCGGTAAGTGAACACATCTGACAGGCCTATGAGCATATAGACCAATGTGCCCTATGCGTCTGCACACGGTCTGCCTTGAAACTGTAGTACCGGTAGCTGAAGAGATCTGACGAGACAGGTCTGATGCTGTGCTCCGTCTGTTTCTTTTGGCAGTAACTGCTAAATAACGGTCCTCATTCGGCGTTGTAACTCGGGGGCGACCTGTGCTGTAACATCTACTCACATTACTATCATCTTGGAATCGTTGCCAAAGCCTGGAGATGACACTTTGGGCGATTCTGTTCCTCGATACTTCCAGTTGGGTACGTCCACATTCCAGTCGCTTGATAATTCTACTACGTAAAAATCATCAAATACTTCCTTTGTGCCATAACTATGCGGTTATTGCACTGAAAAAGGCTTTTTAAAGCGCTTGTGAACAATTTTTACTTCTTTGCCACCATTCCTTATATACCTCTCTCTTACACTCGTCATTGTGACGTACTATCCGCGCCATCTGGTGGTTTCCTGTAGTATGCATATTCTTCTTCAAGATGTGTATGATAATTCTACAGGAGAAATTTTTTATTTTATAGTTAAATTTCTGTGTGATTCTGAATTATCCTTAATTTTTGGTCATGAGTGTGCGACAATTTAGTTTTGAAGAACCTATCCCAGGTAGTTTTCAATTCCTTCTGAAGATGACTTTTTGGATCTTTCTTTTCAGAAAGGAACGTATATGACTGTGCTCAAATAGTTTCTAATCACCCTCATTTTGTAGTGGTGTGAATAAGAATATTTATAATTAAAGTGAGAAGATGCCTTTATAATCAAGGTATATATGAGAAAACCATTTTTTTTTAGTTCTCTCATAGACCACAGAGCCTCGGGTAGACAAATTACCCGGATAGCGTTTGGCACGAAAGCACGCTGTTTGCACTAGACTAAGGTGAAGATTTGGTCGTTTACAGCTCTACGATTATTTTTGCGCACTTTAGGCTAATTCGACCGGGCCCTACAGTTTAATGGTGATTTCGAACCACTAACAAACACCCATGACCGCCAGGATGTGAACCTGAAGCCTGTGGAGGAAACGAAGATCTGCAATCTTAAAAGATTAATATGGGTTTATTTGGGAGATCATATTTTTATTTGTAGAGATTTGGTAAATGGTATATTAATCACTTTGCTAAAACTCAATTATAAAAAGAGGGGCAATCGAGGTTTTAGATAGAAACTTTCATGTACTATATTCCACAGAAGAACAATGACAAACCAGAAATGCAAGGACAAAGTGCTTGATATTTTTGTGGGATCAAATTATTGAGCAAATGGACTTTCATTTTATATCTCCAAACTTAATTCCATCAATTACCTAGACTATCTCGGAAGACGGCTGTTCTCAGTCCCCATCCCCATCCATTGTTTGCTTCCATTAACGGATAACGTAATTGCCAACATGGGAATTTAATTCTTAGAGTTCGTTACAGTTAGGAAAAGACATATTTATTATAGAAAAGCATAATCTAATTACCGAATATCTTTTTATCTCCAAAACAGAATTTTGCAGAAAAATTTAATCATTAATAATGCATAAATAAATGAAAAGGCAATGCATAGTTCAATAAAGGATGTATAATATTTTTATGAATTTCATATTTTTATCTCATTATGATTGCAAGTTTGACATTAACATTAACTCTGAAGTCAGTATAATTAAATGAATCATTTATTGACAAAAAGTTTCGGCCAGTGTAGTTGTATAAAGCTGCTACTTGTATTTATATTGAAGTGTTATTAATCACTATCTATTTTTAACATTCGTAAATTAAAAAAAAACGTAAAAAATTTAAGAATTATTTTTATACCAAAATCTAAAAAAGCATTTTATAAAGCTACTTTATATAAAATTACACGAAAATTAGCCAATTTTTTTGTGACATTATCAAACTTGTTAGACTTAACGTAGGAAAGCAAGGGATGCTAAAATTTAACGTAAAATGTAATTGTAAAAAATCATTGAAGAATGATTTGACTGTAGTCTTTAGTTTCACTGAAGTATACAGTCAAGTAATTGTGACTGTTATCTTTAGTTTCAATAATTTTAATTTTCAATACTTTTGCATCGTTTTAAATGTATTTACATCGTATTTAATTTATTTTTTTAGTGCAAACTCAAATTGCTTATTATAAAAAATTGTTCATTACATAGCATAATAAAATATTAATAAATTTTAAGAAAACTTAAGGGCAAATTTTAGAATATAATTGAAAAGAATGCTGAAACGGATTATAACGGGATTTATTTGTTCTTATAATAATTTTTAAGAAGTACTTTAGTTCTGTTAAATTCTATTTCATGTGTTATAATGAATTTTGCATTTTAGCATCATTACCATTATTTATGAACATGATATTTTTCTATAGATTCATTTTAGATCATTTTTTTAATTTGAAGTAGTAGTTGAATGAGGCTTCATTTTTGAAAGTGTAGTGTGCAGGTTGTGCAGCTGAGTTGTAATGGAATGTGGGTGGGTTGAGACTTGAGAAACAATTTTGAGAACTCCCATTTATTTGCATGCGCATAAACACTACATACCCACAATTAGTGACATATGTTATTTAACACATTTAAAGACATATAATTATAGAATAGTGGAAGGATTTCACTTTTCGCCGAAAATAAAGATACTCAGGTACGCGCTGGATGCGCGAAATATGTTTTTCTCCGGTGAGACTCTGTAGCCAACTAATGCATAGGGTTGTGCAAAAATATATTTTCTCTTGGGGTGTGAGATTGTAAACTAAATGCCAGAGGCAGCGCCTGTTGCGCTGTATTTCCTCTTGGGTGAAAGTCTCGAATCCTACTGACTATTTTTCCTAAACGCCACAGGGTGCTCTGTTGCCAGTGAGTAGAGGGAAGCAGGGTTACAAAAAAGCAAACCGATTAAAATAAATAAATCTTATATTTTTTAGTTTTTAAAAGAAGATCATAAATGAATTTCGCGCAATGAGTTATCAAAGCAAAAAAAAAAAAAAAAAAAAAAATCTATTATTTATGAGTGAAACACAGAAAAATGTATATTAATATACAAAAAACTTAATAATGGGAAGTTCAAAACAAATTTAATTAATTTATTACAAATTTCCAGAATTTTGAGACAAATAAAGTTATTCTGTAACTGTCGGAGTTTCTCAAAATTAATCACAATGGAATTTCACTTTTAATTGCGAAAATTAACTTTCATACCTCAGGCAATCACAACAATGAATACTCGGAATCAAACTTGCTTTAAATTATTATTTGATAAACAAAGGAGTAGTTCAAATGCAAGTATTCACTTTTCAGTCAGCATTTCGGATTTCAATGTTCATTTAAATTTCTATAATTATTATTTGTTTCAATCTGAAAACTTGTAAGCCGCTCTCATTAGCATTATAAATGTGGGGATATTGAAAAATTATATATTAACAATGAAAGTATTTTTTAAGAATGTCCCATTATTTTACATTTCAAAGCAAGAATATTTTTCTCAACTAAAGCTGGCTTTTAAACTAATTCATTTATAGAGTAGTAATATTTTATTCTTCGTATTTATCTTTGTTAATAATTAAAAGGACCGTTTTTAATTAAATGTAGTAGAACCACTGTTAATATATATTGTAGATTTCCTTTACCACCTTTCCTTATTTTTACCAGATGAAAATAAAAATAAAAGGCAAACATGGGGTTAAAATTTAATTATATGAAATTATATACCTTACAATCGATATTTTTCAGTTTGTGCAATAAAAGAGTTTTTAAACACAATTACAATTAAAATAATATCAGTTTTGAAAATTATATATTTTCTATCTCTATTCATGGATTTATTTAACTAATATATCCCAGTTGGAATCTGAGTAAGCATTATTGTAATGATAATTATAAAATTATCTATTTTATTTAAACTTTAATGACAAAAATGTGTTGTTTGTATTTATTTAAAAAAATATGCTTAAATCGCTTGTATCAAACATCGTATTTAATAAATCAGAATATCTTCCAGTTAAACATAATTGTACTAAAATAGATCAATAAATGGTGTTTGTAAATACTTTTGGATAAACATGGTAACTAATCTTTCTATTTTAATTTTGTGAATATCTTTCATTTTGCAGGAATTGAATTATTAAGCTTTGCTAAAGAAAAATATTTGCAAACTAGCGTTTAGTAACATTAAAATGCGCTTGGTAACACTGAAAAACGAAAGCAAATTTAAAACAATTTCAGAATATCTTAATAATTTATAGAGCAATAAATAAACAGGATCTTATTTCCTATAAAAAGCTCTATTTTCATGGGGTACAGATTTAGATGAAATAAAGAAGAAAATTAGAATATTTATATTTTAACTGTGCGCAGTAGATCTACCTCCCCATGGTGCACCTGGTAACACTTTTCAGTGGCTAAAAGATCTGCAACTTGGCCTTATGTAAAAGGGGGCTTAATCACAAAAAATATCTCGTCCACCCTTCCACTCTATCAAAAATCTCATCAAAAGATCAATTAAAGTCCGCGCTCAAGAAGACCTCTATAACCGTGTTTTCCAAAATTCCTGGAAGAATGCCATCCCAAATCTATGTGATGTTCCAAGGCGTAGAGCAGTCGCTCATTTCCGACTAGCCACTGGACATGACTGCCTGCGTAAACATCTTTACAGACTAAAATTGTTCTTTCCCTGATATGCACTCTGTGCAGCACTGAGAGGCCATGGACTCCACGCATCTACTTCACTGTCCTGCTCTGTGCAAGACTTTCTCGCCGAGCGATATTGAGAGGCAAGAGATATGTTAGATTAATGAACTCTGTTGCAGCATGTTTTATTGTTTTCTCTGTTCTTTTTTTTTATTTTTCGTTGTTCTGTAACTGCTCATAATCTGCCATTGGAAATAAAAAAATTTTTAACATGGTCATAAATTTGTTTTTCGAGTATATACATTCTAGTTAAATATATAGATAGGATTGAAATTGCTTAAATTAAATCTTGGTTTATAGTAACAATTAATTTAATTTTGTACGGTTTATAACAACAAATAGTTTATTTTGTAATAGAGTTAATAATTTTAAATTGAAACTTACTTTACGTAAGAATTATTTTCCCATTACATAAAAACTAAAATAAAATTTTTTCTTATAAACCAACGTTAATTTTATTTCTTTAATTTAAATACCAAGAAGAACAAAAAAAAAAAAAAAAAAAAAAAAAAACAGATAACAACAACAGAAAAAATAATTATGCTGTAATGTTTTGCTTTCAATAGGATCAATATATAACATAATTGTGTTTATTCTAAATTAAATTTTTCATTTAAAGTAGGACATTTCAGACTTAAATGTGTATTACTAAAATATAAAAATTAATTATTGTAATAAATAAAACAAGTCATTGTATGCCATGGTCACGAGAATTTTTGATACTCTTCGTAGAATGCATTTTGAACAATTTTCGCAATATGTGCTTAAAATAAACTTGCATATTAATTTAAATGAGTGTAGAACTTCTTTTGACAATACTGAGTAATTAACGGCAATTTATCTAAATTCACAAGAAACAATTTTAAGCCAAGAATAACTTTTACTATATTACACATTCGTTTATAAAAATCGAATGTATTAATGCAGCTACCGCATTGTATTTATTATTTACAGTTGATAATTTAATGAACTGCATAAAACTACAAATATTTATTAAATTAATTGTTACATTTACAGTTAAGTATTAAAATTTCATTATATAGTAAACAATACTTTTTCATACAAATGCTTTTAATAAATGCTCACTTTAAAAGAGCTTCTTCTTCTTCTTCGCCTATCCCCAAAGTCCAGTGGACTAGGCTAGGTCCATGAATCCAAATACCCGAAGAAAGTCCAAGACCATCAACGAACTGTCAAGGAGATCCTGACATCTGAGCCCCAGGCACGCCAAGATGTGAGTTGGTGAAGCCTGCTCAGAGGTCGAAAGCAATTGTCGAAAGCGATTTCAAACCATCTGAGAAAGTCATAGTTCTGAGGTGTCCACTGAGCAAACGGGTGATTGCAGTTTGTACCTGCCTGTCACAATTAAGTGCCAAAGTATCGCTAGGTCGATGCCCCCGATAATACTGGTGCACTGGGGGAGTAGACCAAATAGTTTTTCCATTTAACATAGCTTGGGAGTAAATCTATGTGTAGGTAAGGGGCTCAAGTGGAACCAATACCTCACTAGCTCCCGCTTTGGCCAATGCATCTGCCATTTCATTCCCCTCAAGGTCGACATGGGAGGGAATTCACTGTATGTGGATCTGATGATCCACTGAAAGATGTTTTAGCTCTTTGAGAATAGATACACCTACCCTGTCCCGAACACTGGACCAATTAATCAAGTGCTTCCATGAAGACTTAAAAGAGTTTATAACAATAAAATGTTCAATTTTAAATTATTATTGCTGAATATAAACATTTCTATTTAAATTGTTATCAATATTCGTAATAAATACTTTTACGTCAAATACCCATAAGTATTTTTTTTTTAAAAATAAATTTAATTAAATGTCAATATGTCTAAGAATATAGTTTTTTGCAATATTTCCATTTGATCTTTTAGAAATTAAATGCTTTAAAATGTTAAATTATGACTTCGTATTATAATTAATTAAGAAGTTTTATAATAGGGCCCTAGGACTTTGTATTAAACAATAACTTTTCGATCAATGAAAAAGACACTAAAATGAATGAAACAAGCACTAAAACTGGACGCTTCCAGTCGAAATGCACATAAATTTAAATGTCCAACTAAGGAAATGTGCATATTTAATAAATGATTTGTTACCAGTGTCCATAAATCAAGCATAGAGGGAAACACACATTTCATACAAACTAGATTAAATCCGATGGAAAAGATGTTTAGTGTTTGAGTATACACATAATTATATATATATATATTATGTCAACTTTTGCATGTTTGGCATGCTTGAATAATAAAGAACTGAACACAACGTATACAATTTTAAACAGAAAAGCTTCAATCTTTGACAATTTATATGACAGTTCCTAGTTCCTGTACATGTTCCTATACATACAGTCTCTTCCATACAAAAATATATGATATAAATTCAATAAAAATTTAAATGTCCAACAAAAGAAATATACATATTTAATAGATGTTTTGTTGCCAGCATCCATGAATAAACATATCAAACATAGAGGTAGATACTAAATTCATACAAATTAGATTAAATTCGATGAAAAAGGTGTTTAATTATTGAGCATATACATTTCAATTATCTATAATATATATATATATACATATAAGGTCAATTTTCCACATTATAGTTACAGAGTTTCTTTACACAATGTATATAATTTTGAACAGAAAAGTTTCAATCCTTGACAATTTGTATTACAGTTCCTAACGAGAATAAAGAAAGTTTATTGATTTGAATCCTTTTCATTGGATTCGCAAAACTTGAGTGTTGAAGTAAAATAAACGTATATGATCAATAAAAGCCTATATTTACTTAAGGGAAAATGACAAATGTGCCATTCTTTAACCTTTGTCATATCAGCAGAAGTAAATACAATCGTTTTTCATAAGTGGATTACATTTTAGAAAGAAGAAAGAAAGAAAGTAAGAATAGAAGAGAAAAATTCCCACTTGGGAAGACACAAACTTTTGAACAAGATAAGGATAAGATTAGAAAGCAAGAATAGAAGGAATACACTTAGGGGAATGTCATACCTAGCACTGGCAACCAAGAAGGACAACGGAAAAGACTATTTCCCATTAATCATCCTTGACCCAATGCCAGGAGCTTTTCTCATGCTTTTCAGAAAGAGGGAAAAAAAGTTTTTAAGTTTGTTTTCAACAGCCCCCGAGATGAGCAAGTAATTGAGTAATGAATGTTGTGAACGATTAATAAAATTCTGCCATCAAACATGAAAATTCTGTGTGCAAGTTCTTTAAACATGTCATCAAGGATTTTGATGATGCGATGTGGTTTCTGAATAAACAGCTTTTGAAAGAATTATGGATCCTGAAAAAATATATTTAAAAAAATAAATGAATTATTGATGGATGAACTATTCCCATCATTCTGAAGTAAATTATCATTTTAAATTTTAATTAGATTTTTAAGAAAGATAGCATAGAAATGAATATAATTATTTCTGAAATTATTTGGCATAATCTTTCAGGAACATTTAAATAGACAAAACATATATACTTATTAAATTTTATTTAATTAGAAATAACCAATACATTCTAACATTTAATTTCAACAATAGGCTTAATAGGAAAATAATATGTTAGTCTGAAAGCAAATAAATATAAATTGAAGATTATTATCAACAATGTATTCTTCTTCATTATAATACATTTTCAGAAGAAAAAAATAATATTGTGCTTGAACATTCTAACAAACTATTAAATAAGAAAAGAATAAAAAATTAGATCGGAATATATTGATCACCTATAAGTAATTAAGTAGTCCTTCAAGGAAGCAGATTAAATATTTGTGCACATGTTTTACTTTGCTGAAGTAGCCCAACATATATAGATTGTTTTCTAGATTGTCTTCGTTGTAAAATAAATGTAACTGCCTGGACTTATGTTTATCAATTTTCTTATTGTGTTCTGATCCAAAACAATATTGAAAATCAATATCCAAGCTGGACAGTATTTTTTTTTTATTCCTTTTGTTCCAGTGAAACTTTTTGATGTCCATCTATCAAAATATAAAAAAAAATTGAGTACATCAGAACACTTACAATTAAAAAAATGGTAGGTTATTTATTAATAAGACGATTAAAATTTGAGAACATTAGAAAATTGGGTTTCTAAATTAATTTCATAAGTAGAGATTTTATTTTTATTCTTACCTTCAGTTAGCTAATTGCCAAATGTTTAGAATTGTGTACCTTTTATTTGTTAAACAGTATAAATAATCACTTATATATAAAATTTAAATATTAACAGATGTACATTATTAACTATATAAATTATTTAACTGTATTTATTTTGTTGATAAAATTCCACGAAATATTTATACTATGAAAATTATGCAATTCACAGTGAGATAAACAAAAACAAAGTAAAAAAAGTAGGAAAACTTAGATCAACTTACGAACCCTAAGTTAAAATAAGTCCTCCCCATCATAATCGTTTAAAGCTTTTAACATATGAATGAGTAAGAAACAAATGCTTTTCAAGAATGGTTCCATATATACATAATATGTAGAAGTATGTAGAAGACACTTTTATATATATGTAGATTTTATTATATTCATTTTTCCATATAATAGATATAATAGATTCATCATTCATCATTTTCCATATATAAAACGAAGATCATTTTGAAAATTATTTATAATTCATAAATTTTATTATGATCCCAAAAAAACAAATGTGTGAACAAATCAATTATTATTTTAGTATTTCATTTTTTATTTGTAAGACCAAATTTAAAGCTTTTAGTTTCAAAATGCTTTAAAAATAGGTATTTAATTTATTATTTAAATGTAATTGTCTATTTAGTATTATATTTAGGATCATAAATAACATTATTTGTTATGTCCCAAATTGAAAAAAGTAAATGGGAAATGTGAATTTTAGCTCACATGTAAAATTCAACATCTATTTTTTGTTTGGATAGAAAAGATGAATAATTACTTTTTGAAATGTAAATTCAGCTACTTTTAATTTAAAGAAATATTCTTAATGCATTATGAAATAATATTGATAAATTTTTGCTGGGACAGATTAGAGCACTATCAACTGTATTTACGAGTTTCAAAATTTTGATGTAATTTTTAAGGAAAAATGTTCAATTAATTTAAGAAGTCCTGCACATATTTTTTTTTTAAATTATTAAAACAATTTGGCTTGCTTTAAGTGAAATTATATTAATATTTTACAACCTCAAAAGGAGATATTTATGACAAACTAAAATTATTTTTATCAAAAACATGAAATATTTTACATGTATATTTAATAATAAAAAAGGATAGAATTGTAAAAGCATTAAAAAATTCTTCATGATATAATTCAAAAATTTTAATTCTTGAAAACAGTCCGAAGTAAATGTAACATATTACAAAATAATACTATGTAAAATTATTTAAGAGAAAAGTAAACCAAGAAAATGTTATTCAAAAAGAACAAATAAAATTAAAGAAGAACATATAGAAACTAAATTCTATTGACCATGAAAGTCAGGAATCATTCAATGAATCTGACAATTTTCAGATAGTGCTAAAAATAAATAAAGATAGCGCCACAGTTTGTAAATATTTTTGAAATTTTTAAAAATAATAAATAAAATAAGTATATTTATTTAAAATTAGTATTTAAAACCAGAAAAACTTTCTTTATAGTTTATGTAAAAGAAATGGGTTAGAACAAATTTTATTTCTTAGAAATCAGTAGAAAATACGTCAATAATTTGAAGAGTTTGTTTATGATTACTACTCTCCTTCAAATACGAACAAAAAAAGTTTAAAGATTTTTAAAAATATTCTTTGTAAAAAATTAAATACTTGAAATTTAATACGAGCTGGGGTTTGACCTCAGTGTAAGATATCGTTGTGAAACCTTTGGTTTGCTCATTTACTATCAAATTTAAGTATCAGTTTTATTGTATAAATACATAAATTTAAAAATATAATAATATTAATGCATAATAATAACAGGCACTCAACCTTTTCATGTGTAATAGTGAGCCAAGAAAATTTCAGTATAAGATCAAATTTGTTTCTTATCCCACTTGGTAGACAGCAACATCTGAACAAAGTCCAAGAATCCTTTTGTGGTCTCCTGGAAGGGAAAGGGGGGGGGGGCAGCATCTGTTGTAATGGAACAACCGGAACTAGAAGTTTGACTTAACTCCATGATGCTGACTGTTTACGGGGTAGGACTGTTAACAGTATGTCCAACACTCTAGAATCTTATTATACTGGAACCTATGGCGTAAAAAGTATTCTGAACCACTATAAACAACCGATGGAATTCGAACCCGATACCCTTGACCCCAAGCGTCAGAGTGCTAGGAACTCACTCATTAAAAGAGTATTTGGAGATTATCTACAATACTTGCACAGAAAAAAAAAAAAACAAATTATTATAAAATGATTACAGATATTTATATAAAATTAGCGCATTAATATTATACAAAAAAAACCTTCAAGCTGAAGTGAGACCCGGATGTCTAACGACAAATTGAGAAGAGCAGGATCCATTTTTAAAATAACATAAGCTCAGATAGATAAGTTAAAAAAAAAATATATTCTAATTCATCGCCTATGGCAAAAAAAATGATGTAAAAATACTTCTTGTATATTATAATAATAAAGAGAAAGAAATCGATTGAACAAATGATTAATTAATCCCAAATCAACTCTCATTATCAATTAATTATTTTTGTTAAGGAGACAAAAAAAATATTTTTGAAAAATTCATTAAAAGTAAATTTATAATAAAAATTCTGATAGATAACCTTATATAAAGTCTATTGTAATTCATGCTATATATAGCGAAAGTACGATGTAAAAATATTTCTTATATGTTGTAATAACATTGGAAAAGAGATGGAATGAACTAGGGGTCAATTAATCTCAAATCAACTCTTGTTATCAATTAATCATTCTTTTTGAAGAAAAAGAAAGAAAAATTTATTTTTGAAAAATTCAGTAAAAGTAAATATATAATCAAAATTCAGAACGATAAGTTTATATAAAGTCTATTGTAAAACATGCTACATAACAAAGAATGATGGAAAAATATTTCTTGTGTATTGTAATAACATTGGAAAAGAGATTGATTGAACAAATAATTAATCTCAAATCTAATCTCAAATCGTAATCTCAAATGAGTAATTAATCTCTCTCAGAAATTAATATCAACTCTCATTATCAATTAATCATCCTTTCTGATGAAACAGTAAGAAAAGTTTGTTTTTAAATGCTCAGTAAAAAATAAATATGTAACCAAAATTCAGATAGTTAAGTTTATATAAAATATATTGCAAATCATGTTCTTTAGCAAAGAACGATGCAAAAATATTTATTGCATATTGTACTAACATTGCAAAAGAGATTGATTGAACAAGTTAATCGCAAATGAGTAATTGATCTCTCTCAAGTTATTATTAATAATTGTTTTATTAATAATAATTCTCAATTAATCTCAACTCTAATTAGCAATTTATCATTCTTTTGATGAAACAGAAATAAAAATTTATTTTTGAAAAGTTCAGTAAAAGTAAATACGTAATCAAATTCGTGTAATTGTTTTCATCAAAAAATCTCCGAGACTTCACTCAATTCCCTTAATTGGAAATGATCGGATTTCCTTCTAAAAAAGAAAAAAAAGCATAGATATATGCAAAACGAGTAAAGAATACTTGCATTTTACGAAAAATGCAAATGAATTTCGATTTTTGAAAAAAAAAAAAAGTATAAAAAGAGTATAAAGAAAACTTTGTTGAATTCTGAAAAAAAAAGTCAATATTTCCTGTCGACTTATACAAAAAGATGCTAAAGTGAACTGAGAAAATGTAAATCATCATTGATTGAAAAAGAAAATTGATTCTGGGAGTTCTTCTTTGTACTTAATCATCATTGCGGACGATAAACTTGGGATTCTAAAAAAGTATGGAGTGTTTTCCCAACTTTGAAATGCATCATCAGGATTCTACAATGGAAGGAATTTTTTTCTGTTCATTTATTAACATTTTGTTTTTACAATAAATATGAACAGAAAAATTCACGATGCCAAAATTTGTATTTGAAAAATACTAAATAATTCCTCGATATTTTTCCAAATCTTAAATATACTATAAATATGTAAAATTTGTAAATATTTAAAAAAAATATTTTGAATAAAATATTAAGATTAAAGCAAACTATTATGAAAAACACATTTTTGTATTTTAGAGACATGTAACGAAAGTTACTGTTTTATACGTATTTCATATTTTTGCATACCTTTTACCATTTTACACTAACCTATTATATAAAGGTTTGAGAAATATATTTCGTCTAGCAATTTTGAAATTAGACATTATCTAAATTCGATGCAATGTATATATATTCTTAGATATTTCTGTTTCATTTAAAAAAATAATAATAATATATTATTAAAAATTAAAAATTAAAATTAAAATAAAAAAATAACTAACACCTTCAATTCTTCTTCTTCATTGGTGCAACAGCCCATGGTGCGCCAATGTCTACTGGCAGATACCTTCATTCACCCGATAAGTTTCCAATATTTCAACAAATTTCTAATTAAGGAAAAATCAACTATTATTGATTAATGAATCAAAACTTTCTCATTTTGAAAAACAGTATTTGTGGCAAATAAAATAAAATAAAATTACTTTATATATAAGGAAACAGGTTCAAACGTAATATTTATTAACTATTATGTACAAATGCAATTTTTAAAAATAATTCTTAATTATGCTTATACCAAATACTTACAGAACGAAAAATTATTTATTTGGTGAACATATATTATTTAAATAAACTATTTCTGTATTATAAGATCGATAAGAAGTTCAAAACTTAATTAAAGTAATTTCAAAACACAATAGTTTGAAATTTGAACAGAAATTTAAATAATTATAATATATTTTTTTTGATATACTAATTTAAAAGTCGAAAAAAGATTTATTTATTTTTATATATGTTTTTTAAATTAAAAAAAAAAAACTTTTTTCTTCGTTGAAAATCTCTATTTACATCTTTTTAAACTTATTTCACTAAACAAAAATAACTAATGTTTATTTTGTATTTCTGATTTATACCATTTCATTATTTAACTATTACTAATTTTACTAAATAGTAAAATATGTTGTTTGTACATCATTAGCATTTATTAATATTACTCCTTACTTCTTCAAGCTTCTTTTGAAGAAAATATGAAATTCGAACAAATTATAATTGAAAAATTTCAATAAATTAATTAAAAATTTAATATATATTTTCAATAATTTTATACCAGAATTTTTTTTTTGTGTGAAACTTTTTAAATAAGATTAATTTAAACAACCGAAAATTAAAATTTAGAATTGTATGGATTAACAGAAAAAAAAAATAAAAAATTTATTCAATAGCATAGAGGGAAAAAATGCAATCATTTTTTAATTTAACTTTATTTGAAAATTTGTCATTAAAAAATGTAATTAATTTTCTTAATAATGTCTTACGAAATTCTAATATTTTGCTTTTTTAATAAAATAAAATATCTAAGTTAATTTATTTTTTATGATTGAGCTTATCAAATTATAATTAAAAATTAATATTAACAAAAAATGAATAACTGAATAAATAATTTAAAGTAGTCTTTTTCTCCATACATTTCTTTTCATTTTAAATTAATTTTTGCCACGCATTTTATTACCAATTAAATCACATAGCTAAAGTAATTTCAAGATGGGTGACTTTGATTAAAATTATAACTATATTATAATTTGATTAAAATTATAATTTGTGAATATTGTCACTTTGTATTTCAAAGACATTGTAGATACTTAAGAAATTTTAAAATGGAATTGCGATTAAAACAAAACATCAATAAATTTTTGTGACTTATTTAAATTTTAATTTAAGATTCAACGTTTTAACTACCTTTATTTACAGCAAATCTCTTCCTCGATGTTTACGAATTTTCTAAATGAATAAGTTCCTGCATAATTGTGCGAGGATTTTAGGTGAGAATTATTATTGAAAAAATTTATAATGGATTAATTAAAAATTTAATATATATTTTCAATAGTTTTGTTCAAAAATTCTTATTTTGTTAAACTTTTTAAATAATGTTAATTTATACAATATAAAATTATAATTTAGAGTTGGATGGAGTAATGTTAATAGACAGCTGTTATTGGATTTTAATTGAGAATAGATATTAAGGATCACGTTTATCATGTAAGTAATTCATGGATGTGGAAAACACAATAAATATTATATTGTTTATAATTAAAACTTGATTAATTTCATAAACATAATTAATTAAATATACATTTTTAAAGTATTGATACATTAATATACATTTTAAAGTATTGATACATTAATATACATTTTTAAAGTATTGATACATTAATATACATTTTTAAAGTATTGATTTCTTAAAAGTAATTAACCTCAAATTTAATCTACTTAATAGCCCAGATAAAACCCGTAGAAGTAAACAGCGATATTCAGCTTTTCGTTGTTTTATATTAGGCAGTTTTTCAGGAGAGAGAAACACAGTAGTGATTCAGATATTATGTATGAGAGCCTTGTATCAACAACCTGATACAGAGAGTTTTCTCTATAATATGCAAATGCATAATAGTGGTTAATAGAAGATATCTTGGAAATAATAATCCGCACAATTATGTGTCTGCATGACAGACAAAGAATTGTAAGGATTATTATATATTATATATATATGCTCATGGTATATTCGGTTTTTCATATGTTCTATAATTAACATAAATCCACTTTTTGATTAATCGGAAAACATAGTGTTTTATTTTTAAAATACTTTTAAAAAAAACCTATAAAGTATAAAAATTTGTTGACAAATTATATTTTCATATTAGACAGAAGAGGAACAAATGCCATGCAATATATAAAAATAAATAAGAGAAATTTACGTAGGAACTCTTAAAGTATAATTCCAAATCTCTTAAAACAAACAGGAAAGCTATTAATGTAAAAATACTTTGAACCCATTTATGAAAACTGTATTGAAGAAGACCAGTGTTTCGTATACTTAACTATTTATACTATGACGATTAGATTTGTAAGAAAAGCATTTTTTATTTTTTTTTAACACCAGGTTTAAAACTGTAGCTTCAGGCTGAATTTGTACAGTAAAATACGCAGAAAAATTTTAAAAACAGGAATATTTTACTTGATTGACCAACATTAAATAGACAATATTATCACATAAATATTTTCTAGCACCTATGTTTTGTTTATTCGAACATTTAACATTTCTAATCGCTGCTTCATGCCATTAGTTCTCGTAACCTCTATCAGTTGTGAAGTGTGGAAATTTCAGTATGTTGTTCGTGCATCGTTAGTGAAAATTCTGCACCAAAAGAAGTAAACTTGCTTCTACAACACTTCTGCTGTGCTTCTGGAACCGGGAATATCCAATAATAATTAAGACTTCATACCAATGATGACCTATGAATGTCCCAGATTTGCGAAAAACTATTTTTGCGTCTTTGGAACCTTTTTCAGGCTGTATTACCTCGACGCGAATGCAAAATTTACAGCACAGCAAAAGAAAGCTGTAACCACTGCCATGAACAAATAAACTGTTACAAAAAGCAGTGTTTGGTGAATATCGAGGACGATGGATTTTCCTATTCTATAGTACAGAATACCACTCATCAATTACTGATATGTTACCTTATTAAATCACTCGTATTCAAAAATTGACTGATGTAGATGAAAATTGGACTTCAATCTGAGATTCCTAGCTCGCTTGGAAAGTGACACATAGTGACCTTGGAACATCTTCTGAATTGATGATGAGCATTTCCATATCGAACTTTTAGCAGTATTGTCGAATTTATGCATAAAAAAGTGTTCAATTTAATTTCAAAACAGAATGCTTGTGAAATATTGTTTAATTTAATTTTTAAAATAATATGTGTATGAAATAATGTTCAATTTGCACCAGTTCATTCCTTATAGTTGAGTTACCCGCAGCTCCCACTAAATATATAGTTTAATTATAATAACCTTACACATGATATGAAAAAGGAAATCAATTTTATTAAATCGATTTCAGGAGATGTAAATCATGACCTAATTGAATGGTATTAGTATATTGAATATTCAATAAATTATATAGTCTTATAAGAATTAAATATAAATACTATTAGTTCAAAATTGAATTTTATTTTAAGTTAGCAATTCAAGAAGTACAATCAATTTAGTTTTGATAACCAATTTGCTTATTTTATTATACATATCACTTTTACCTCTTTTCAAAATTGTTTTTACTGGATGTTTTTAAAGGAAAAAGAGGATATTAGGCTTGAAGATAAAATAAATTACAAATGAAAATTCTATTTATTTTGGGAAAATTGCAAAAAATTAGAAAATATCTGAAATCGATAGGAGAAAGAAATTGTTTTAAAATAAATGCCTTTTTTTCACAGAATGATTAAAATAGAATGTGTGTTCGTAAATTGCGATGCCAAAACCATGGAAAACTATTACTGGTCGAATTGGCTGTAGCAGGCATCATTCATAATTTACAGCAATGGGAAATGATTGTCTGATGCCTTCATAGATACAGATGAGCACAGAAGATACGTTGTTTAAATCGACAACGATTATTTCTATGAAACGAAATTCTCTGGTATTATCCCAGACAGCTCCTAACTGGATTATTTAAGGTGTCTCCAGAACAAAAAAAAAAAAAAAAAAAAACGTCCAACGGGTTCCATGTAATTGGCCGAACTTGTCCATTCCAGCTAGTGGGATATATAACATGAATGTGGTTACACGTGATGTTAGTAAAAATGCGATGCGCAACATCATAGATGAACTGTTAATTATTCTAACAACAATAGTGAGACTATATTATTATTTTATTTGTGGCATTATACTCCACCTTCGCGATATTGCTACATGCTGTCAGACAAAGGTTTGCACTTATTATTGTATAATATGTTATCCACCTGTTTCAACAAATTTAATAATATAAGTATTAAGATAATATTTTAGATATAGTAAGTATTTTTGATATTTTAGTTGATTGATTTGAGATTGAATATTTTGCAGAAATGGATGCAGCTTTTGATATTTTTCTGATGTTTCTGCATCTTTCATAGCTTCTTATTAATTATATTTTGAAGTGCTTCAATAATTTCCTAAAACAAATGCGTGAAGTTTATTTTAGTTCATCTGTTTTAAAAAAAAAACCGTTGATTTATTAAACATTTACTCGCAAAAATAAGAAAGGCGTTTCTCTTATTCTAAACCAAAAATAATTCTATATATAACTTCAAATGAAAGTTAAAAGTGCAATGGAAATTACAGAAAATGTTTCTTTTAACATCACTGAAGATAATAAATGAACGTTAATTACTCTTTGCTTTATGAAATTAATTACTTACGCCTACTCATTGTGCATTTTTATATGATTTAAAGCAATTATTTAGGAAGATAAATAGCTTAGAAAAGAAAAACGTATTTTTAAACTTATTATATAGCTTGTTTGAAATTATTGGCATACAATTATTTTGCCATTAAAATAAATAAAAACTAGGAAAAAAAATGAAAGTACATCCCAATATACCATTTCAATGAGTCTGTATAAATTTCGGACCAATATTTACCTCTATAAGATGACGATGATATTTAATTCAACTTTTCATGTCGTGATATTGATTGTCCGTCATTTAAATAATAAGACAATGCAACACTGTTATCAAACATCTAAATATTCAAACATTCAAAGATTGAAATTTGTTACATCTGGAAAAAAAACAACACTTCATCAATATTTTCTTAATTATATCCAAGTTTTTATTTCTCAAATACAGCTTTTAAAACACATGTTACTTTTCTGAAACCATTTCTATTTATTCGTGTTAAATTAATGCTAAAATTGCAATAAAAATTAAAGAGAATGACTTAACAGAATATTTATTTTAACGTCCTTAACAATAATAACTTATATTTATTTTTTATGTTATAAAAAACAATCACTTATGCTTAGTCATATATTTTCCCAAAATTTAAATCCATCATCTAGAGAAAATTTATTGTGAAGAGTTAAAAATGTCTTTATGGAGACATGAAGAGAACCAGTTTGCAATTTTTGGTTTAAAATTATACAATCTTTAAGTTAAACGTATACATAGGAGTGGAATAAAAGACATACATATAAAGTTTTTCGATTACTCTTTTACTTTAAATTCAAAGATAATTTGAACTATATTATAACAAGAAATTGATTGTCCTAAACTTAAATGTTGTGGTATTGAAACAATGTTAATAAACTTCTAAACATTCAAATATTGAAATTCGGCATCTATGAAAACAATACTTGATAATATTTTTTTTTTGCAGTTTTTATTGTTCTCAACTATAATTTCAGAAACATATTTTTTTCTAAAACTGTTTCTAATGCTGCAGGAACTAGTATTTATGTACAATAGAAAAACATATGACAGATCTGTCGAAATATAACGAAAACAGAAGCAAGGTGCATTAAAAAAATAAACATAACATTATAACTTGTTTCATGTACTAAAAAATTCGTTAAAAAGTTGGTAACAATACTACAAAAGGCTTGCATACCTATATGGTAGGAATTTTTATGTATGGTGTGATTTAGTAAAAGCACCCTAGAATTTGTAAATCTCCCAGCTGTTGGTGATTTTATCGTATTGTAAAACTTGTTTGCTCCTAGACGGTTTTGCAACACAAGCAAACTTCTATAAATAGTTGATTAATTGATGTAGACTTCTCAGACTATACAGTTGCGTCTTAAGCATTGTACTAAACCACTAAGCTATCAAATAGAAAAAGCCGTAATGACAAAGTAGTAGACAATTCTAAAATAAAATAAAATATAAATTAGGACGGATGCAATAGGAACGAAAGGAAGACTAATCATAAAATACTCTAGAATTTACTGCTAACATATCAGAATGTACACTAGTTATTTATTATTTCTTTCTAACATTAAAAGTTAGAACATATATTTTGAAAAAGTTGTTTTTTTTATGGATGGTAAGGAAAGTATAATCAAAGTATCATTTGTAAATAATTTAAATGTTATCCTACTAATCCTATATCATCTAATATATATATATATATATATATATATATATATATATCATATATATATATATATATATATATATATATATATATATATATATATATATATATATATATATATATATATATATATATATATATATATATATATATATATATATATATATATATATATATATATATATATATATATATATATATATGTATATAATTCATTTTAAAATTAGGCAAAGCTTTTTGCTTAGGTTACATATTTAATTGATTGAAATTTCAAAGTAACATTGTACGAACTTGGAGGACCATTTCATATGTGAAATAATTGTACATTAATAGCCACTGTAGTCTCAACGATTTTAATGCGCCTTGCATTGTGTCAAGCAAATGTCATTTTGTGGAATGGTCCATGTCTTTTGCACTTGTTATTCTCCAATTAGCAACTGTCTATGATAGCAAATTATCAACTGTCTGTGATAGCAAATTAGCAACTCTTTTTGATAACGCGAGATTTGCCGACCAACAATATCTCATATCTGGTGAAATTGCAGGCCAAGGCCCTTTTACCCTGTAGAGTATGTTGAGTGACAGCAGCAACCTCCCTCTGAATTGTGCTCAAAATGTCATCACATATAATTAAATGACAAATAAGATGTACTAATGTGTTGTCAAGGTGCGTGAGATAACATGATGACCCTCTGGAGGTTATGTTAATCGACAATGGCAACATAGGGATGAGCATTATCCTGTTATAATATGCTCCCTGGAATAGGATAAAAATTGCTCCCCAATCGGTTCGATTACCAGTTTTATAAAAAATGCCCTTGCTTTCATTGGAAGTTGTAGCCCAGAATATAATTCGTGGTATAGGTGCAGTATACCTGCGACTCAGACAGCTTGGCTCCTTGCACTCACATGGACTCCTTCTTAACAACATAGGTCATCATTGCCACCAAGACAGAAATAACTCTCATTTGAGAATGCAACACATGTCTATTTCTCCCTGCAATGTGCTCTAGTTTGACACCACTGACGTCACATATGAGAATTAGGAAATCAGGGCATGAATGCTTCAGGACGTCTGGATTGGAGCTGTCCGGAAATAAACATTTGTTATCGTTTAGTGTGTCACTCTGAAGGTAAATAAAGCTGAAATTTCTCTTGCAAATTCAACATGATGCTCTAAAGTCATGCAGAAAATACTACGGTCTCCTCTCTTAGTAGTGGCCTTTGTGTGGACGAATCCGGTCTTCTTGAAATATAACTTTCCCCTGACAACAATCCTGCACAGTGGTTACACCCCTGCCAAGGTTGCTGCCTTCACTACCTGCCTGTCCCTCCATCCGTCCCACCCAACTCTGGTTACATCTCATTCCTTCTGCTATATCATGAAACAAAATCCACCTTCCCATAACCCTATTACACCAGAGCGGACAATTTCTTATTTGACTGAAGAAATGTAAGAGATGGTACTCCATCCCGCAAAATGACACCTGTACGATATAACGCATGTGCCTTTGCATGATTTGCATTTAAAACATTAATTTGCATTTAAAACGTTGAGACTACAGCTCTGAATGATATATCACCATTACACATTGAGAATGGTGTCTTCTGGAGCTTATTTTAAACTTCGACCTTGACATTTTCATCAAATAAATATGCTATCTAGACTAATTCTTCGACAAAATTTTATTCCTCAAAAATTAATTTCTTCCTCGAATTAGGATTTCATTTTCCCCAAGTATATATATATATATATTGATATCAGTATTAATAAACATAACTCCCTACAATTTTTTTTCAAACTGAAAGACTTCCATTTCAAAAATCAAAAGAGACTTACATTGTGGAATTCCAATATTAACATCAAATTCGAAACAACATCATTAATGAAATTTTTGCAAATAATTCTATTTTTATTAATGCTATTTTTAACAGATTTTAGTCAGTGGCAATGTCCTTTCGGGAATTATTCAATAATCTTTTCCTTTTTATAAAAATTCAATAATCTTTTCCTTTTTATAAAAATTCAATATCCTTTTTATATAAATTTGCCAGTTAATACAGTACTGTTAAAATCCATCTCCATGGCTCAAAATTTCCTTACTAGAAATCACCCATACATTGAACATTTCACCACATATTCAATGAAATACTAAATCATATTATGAACTTCGCCATACCCATCCAACTTCCAAAGGTGTTGGTAAAAGATTTCCCAGCAATTGCCAATAAACTGCCACTCTCAGAAAACTTAAACACTGTTACTACTTGTATTCTGTCACCCAATTGCTTCCTTAACGGCATAATTATCTTACCAATTAATTCTTATGGTCTTCTTCAGCAATAAACCGAAGACATATTCTATTCAATTGCATCTCATAAACATTATTGTATTAGGTGAATTGCCTTTCTCTATAAAAATCCAGTTGCACTATCGAAGTCTCACTTATTAATTTTCTTCCTTACTGCTGCTAACAAGGAAAGTGGGCGGAACATATCATTTAATTTTTATAAAGGGATATATTCCATCAAGTAATAATTCCTTGTGATATTTTGCTGATTTCCTGAAGACTTAGTTTTCACCCTTTTTTTCCACATTTTGTTTCATACATACTTTGTTTGTATACTTTATGTATCTATGTATACCTTGTATATATACTTTATGTATATATGTATACCTTGTATGTATACTTTACTCATACCTTGCTTATGTATACATCTGTTTTTGAACTGCATCTTGGGCTTTTGCCATTCATTTTGATTTATGATGTTACACTCCATATATATAATATACCAATGTAAATAATCGGGTTTGAATATGGATATGTATATAATAAGGTGGTCATAATGTAATCACATAATATGATTATCTATTTATAAATGTATTCATTCCATAAAAAAAAAGTAAGGTGACATTAAATACATCAAGAAAAAAACTTATCTGAGAAAATTTATTGTGTGGACAAAATGAAAATATCTTATTAAGTTTTGATGCATTTAATTTTGAAAGAGCATATAAACTATTTAAAATGACGTCTTACATCAACTAAATAAAATACATGAAATGCTCTATCAACCAATTAATATGAGTCTCCATACTTATTTTTCCTGAGACATGTGAAAGTCTTTAATTAGTTATTTTGGATGTGATGCATTTAATGAAACCGAATGAAATATGACTTTATTACTTGGGAAGTAAATGATACGGGGACTTAATGGATGGAAGACGGTCCTCACTTAATGACTTTGCTCGTTAAATGCCCGCCCCTACCCGCCAGTCTTCGATTCTGCGTCCAGCATCGTAAATAACAGCTTTTACTTCAAGTCGATAAAAGAAATGGTTAAGATCTTTTTGCTGAACCACATTAATATGCACTTGTTTGAATTTCGTATTCGTTTTCACTGATGCCTCTATTTCTTTTTGGATTCCTAAAGATATTCTAATATATCCCTTCTCACCAAAAAACAGGGTTAGATCTTTTCATTATATAGATATATCCTAATTAGTTACTAAAATCAACGTAAATAACGTAGCAAAAACATGAGTAATATGTTATTAGCAGTGGAATCGTGGTTATTAAATTAATATTTTAAAACATTTTTATAATAAAAGATTCTCTTATCCATTTAGGTATGGTGATAATAAAGATATATGTATATCCCTATATGTATCTGTTCAAATTCTCAATGGTTAATAAAATATTTTTATTCATCCACTCAAGTTCAAATACATTTTTGAACTTGTAGTGGATGACACTTGAGGTTAATACAGTTTTTTCAAATATTAATTCATTAATTAAATTTAATCATTAATTTTAGTTTTTTTTTAGATTTAAGTTGTATGTATCTAATAGTAGATGGCACCAGATGTAACAGGACAATTTCAACTTTATTTGTAAAGGATTTTCTGCAATATAGTGAAAAAAAGTAGGAATTTATAAATAATTTATTTTTTATAAAATATTATTTTATATTACTTGTTATATTAAAAGATGTATTATTTATGCCTGAACATTCATATTAAAATAAAAATAGTATTTATGAAATCCTTTTTAAAATGAAAAGATTTCATAACTTTTACATTTAAGGATCTGGTGAAAAATTTAAATAGGATGTAAAAATACTTATATTGGGAAAAAAAAACCCTTCAAATTTCTGATTCGGAAATGACTTTTAAAATGTATGACTTTTTACAACTGATAATTTATATTCTTTTACTACCACATTTAAAAATTACTTCAACTCTGAAAAAAATTCAACATATTTTGCTCTCAACTTTCATTTATTCATCATCTTTTAATACAGATCCGATTTTTATAATATTTTCGATTACTAATTTTGGAAATTCTTATATGTATGATTATTTAAGAAAGTTTTATATTTAAATTTCATATATTTTTAAAAATTTTATTAGAAAACACTTGTAATAAAAACTGTTTTTATATAAAATGCTGAGGATTTTTTATTCAAAAATTAGTTGACCCGGCAAACGTTGTTTTGCCATATACATTATTTCTATAAAATATTTTTTTAGTTATGATGGAGTTATTATGAATGTGGTTATGATTGGAAGAGTAATGGAACGTTGCAGACAATGATGGCCTATAAAATGATAATACACTAACCATTTATTTATTTCATCTTTTATACTTTTTAAAATAACAAATATATTTTAAATTACATTATATAATAGATGTATATACATCAAAAATAGTTATTTACGTATTTAATACTAATTATATAAAAATTAAAAAATAATCAACATCAATCTCTAAGTGCAATGGAGTGTACAAATATTTTTGGTTAGTCCGTCTTTAGCCAACACAAAAACTGGATGGTTTACCCACACGCGAACATGCCACGTATAGTTGACCGTGGAAAAACATGGTGTGGCCAAATCTAAGCCACAAACAGGCATCGTTTGGACTTGCCACTTACTGATTGTCAATGCGAATGCCAATCTAATTGGAAATTGAATACTTTGAATTCAATTGGCACATCTGTGAGCATCATAGGGATTCGTAGCAGCAATATATTTTCGCCTCGATACTTGCCATTCAAAATGCTGGCTTCGATAACGTTTTTCATTAATTTTTTAATGACTTAATCGTGTTCCATTGCACAGCCGTGGTGGGTTCAAATTATGAATCAAAATAACTGAAGATCCAACCTTTAATTGTAAATGATTCGGTGGCATGCCTGGCAAATGCAATGAATTCAAAACTCAATTGGATAATTTACAGCTTTATTGGCATCGCAAACTGTATCGATAGATTTGTAGATTTGTTGTATCTTGGAATTTAAACCATTGACGTCCATATTTTTGCTGGCAAAATTGCTCTTTCTGCAAACCAATCAAGATTTTTGAATTGTGTGCATACATCGGGAAATATGTGGTCGATGAGAATATTTTGCCAGTCGATGATTGTGCAGAAATCTGTCGGCAATTTTATGCATCCAGTATTTTCATGTACAGAAACTTTTCCATCGCCAATATCTAACAGTTGTTTTGAGAATGTTTCAGCAGATGGATCTTGAAGCATTTGAAAGCGCATGTTTACTTTTAGTTGTAATTTTTCAACATTGCGCCACAGTGACGATGATTTTAAGCAAGCGTTAATCTCATCAGCATACGTTAAGCGTGGAATGACAGGAAGTGTTTGACTGAAATCACCTGAAAGGAGTAACAGAGTGGCGCCAAATAGTTTGTCATTGTTTTTTATATCCTTCAATGTCCTGTTCAATGCCTCAAGCGAATGTTTGTGTGTCATAGTGCATTCATCCCAGATGATAATTTTACACTGTTTCAGCACTGTGGCCATGGACGATTGTTTCTTCACATTTCACACTGCATCTGATTTATTTTGAATATTCAGTGGTAGCTTAAATGCTGAATGAGCTGTTCTGCCTCCATCTAATAAAGTGGCTGCAATCCGAGATGATGCAATGGCCAATGCGATGTCATATTTTGGTCGTATCTCGGCAAGAAGTAGCGAAAAGAGAAATGTTTTGCCAGTTCCACCTGGCTCATCCAAAAAAAATATCCCCTTGGCCTGCCGAAACTGCCAGCATAATGCGGTCGTAAATGGTTTTTTGTTCATCAGTCAGTTAGCGGGACATTATGAGTAACAATCGCTGCCATTTCTACAGTATTGTATACTGCAGTTCACGACTCATATCAGTGTTGATTAAATGAGATGCACTTCGATTTGGCTAACTCATACCAAAAGGACTGATTTGTAAATTGGCAATGACAATGCAAAGATCCTCGATAGCCATCAATGCTTCATTGTACATTACGTCGTTTACGTTATCTCTCTCTTTCAAAATGAAGTTTATGCTTTCGATAATCTTATGCTTTTAAAATGAATTGCAAATAACACTTACTTTACTGGAATCCCAGATTCGCCACAATAAAATAAATTACAACATAATTACACTTGTAAGTTAAAATGCAACAACAGCCATCTTTATTTTTCTTAGAACAATAATTAACTTGCCAATTTCGCTTATCTAAACATTAACACACGCTACACGTGCAAATATAACAGTATTTGTTCTCTTATTATTTGACTTAGATTTAACAATGATAAAACACGTATATTTATTTAACACCTAAAATATTTCTCTTTAAATTAAAACTATTCCCACAAAAATGTTGCGTATAATATATATAGGTAAAGCAACGGCCGTTGTTGGCGCGAGTTCACAACACGTGTTGATTTATATAAGATCACTTAATTAAATAAAAGTCCAAAAAATGAATCCGATTAAAGACTTTAATTTTTTGTTTAAACGCACGTGCTGTAATTTAAGAAAAAAAAAAACTATATTGTTACCGAAAGCATTGTTTTGCCAAAAAAATTTTTAAAAATATTTAGGAGTGGACCACCCTTATCCTTTAGGGGTTTCAAAAATAGATTACGACCGATTCGCAGACCTACCAAATATGCATAAAAATTTTCATAAGAATCGGTCAAGCCGTTTCGGAGGAGTTTGGCAACAAACACTGTGACAGGAGAATTTTATATATTAGATACTGTATTTCAGTCTCATTCTGTATATTTTTGCAATTCAAGAATAAAACTGATAGAGTCGTTAATTGTTAAAGGTTATAAGTTTAAACAAAATTAATTTCACTTTCAGTTTCAATTTCAGCAAGGCATCCAAAACAAAAATATTTATAGATATTCGAAATATTTTGTCTACTTTTTAGTTATCCTGGTATTTTTTTAAAAAAATTAAGCGTAATAATTTGCAGAAACATATTTACTTATCTACGTTTTTGTTTCCCCTTTTATTTTACATGGAAGTAGAAATTAACTACATTCTTAAAATTGAAATCATTGAAAGTAAATATTTCAGTATACATATAATTGAAATCTTTAATATAATCAATATTTTTCGTAATTCTCGTTTTTAAACTAGTGGGGAAAAAGACTTCTGAAGCGAAAAATATATGAGGAAAGCCGACAAGAATCGAAATATTCCAAAGTAATTATTTTAGGCGTGCTATTTTTGAATTCTGACTAATCTAACAGAAAATCATATGCCACACGATGAACACCAAAATGTGTAACAGATTCAATTTTAAATAAATACCTTCTTCTTCAATGGCGCAACAGATTCATGGTGTGCCAAGACGGTCTGCCTACTGGTAGATTACAAATTATGAAATGTTTTATTTTTACGGGGTAGGGTTGTCGGTTCTAAGCTCTACAGTCCTATTAGACCGGAATCTACGATATAAAGTGGATTCCAAATTAATATAAACATCCATAGCACCGCCAGAACTCGACACCTATGGCACCGAGCACCAGAGCGCAAGTCGCTCGGCCATCAAGACAAAATAAGGTACCTGTTACAACTATGAAAACCATTTTACCACCGCACTACGGATTTAACACTTCTAGGAACTGCATCTTCATAGTTCGTTCGTACTCCTCACGTCAAATAAGCTGAATTCACCAGTTTACAGATTTATAATGTACATTTGTGGATAAAAGTAAGAATATTTAATTGAAGTTTCGAAACCGATTAATTCAGTTTTAACTAACTATTAATTTTCACCAGGCTAATGATGATCTTTGACTGAATATTAATAATACCGTGGATCCATGATACTGAAAAGTAGCAATCTCAGAATCTGGCATGCTGATTGATATGGTATATAGAATTTTTCATTTATAGTTTAAACGTGAGTTTTAATAGTCACAAATAAATGGAGAAAATTATTTAAAAAAACTTTAATTGATATAAAATAAATTGTTTGCATTTCTTTAATTTTATAGAGTTTATCAAACTTAATAATAAAAAAATTGTGAATAAAAATTGCACTAAATAATGTTATTTAGCATGATGAAATTCACAGCAAAAGCTTCAAGTGTATTCATGTACGTGACAAAAATTAATTCCTGCAATTATATCTGCTGAACTATATTACCAGTATCGGAAACAAAAGATAGTTGATCGGAAAACCAATTAAATCTAGAATAATTTTCTCATCTCCAATCGGTAGAACCTTCGACATCAAACAAAATTTGGATTAGCAGTGAAAATGATTTATCGCAAAACTGCCATTTTGTTTCAGAATCGAACATTTGGTGATTTGTCATCATTATTGTAAATCAGTTTCAACCAAGAGTTATATTTGCGCATTTCTAATTATTGAACAAACCATTTCGAAATTTTATTGGTACTGAACAAATAAGAAAACTTTCTTATGCTGTTGAATATTTCCATAGATTTTTATATTCTTTATCTGTTTTATCTATTTTGGATAATAGAAATCGAAAGTTTTAATGTTAAAAGTATATTTTTAAATTTAAACGATTTAAGTTGTTGTCACAAGTAATCCAACAGAATCCATTTGGATTTAATATTTTTTTCTTCCAAATTATGTATTTAATTTTAGTGAAAAACCATTTTAAATATCAACACCATTTTAATAATTAATTTATTTAATGTATTCAGAGAAAAATAATTACAATTTGTAAAAATAATGTTAGATATCTATTTTATAAACATCGTACATGGAGAACATTTTACTAGTTTTGTGACAGAACATGAAATGTTTTAAATTATGCAAATTTTATACTTCATAAATTATTGATTAGTTTAATAAGCATTAAGAGAATTTTAATATTCTATATCTGTTTTATCTATTTTGGATAATAGAAATCGAAATTGTATTTCCGTGTTCAACGTATTTTTAAATTTAAACGATTTAAATTGCAAATAATCCAACAAAATCCATTTAGACGTATATTTTTTTCGTCTAAATGATCTATTTAATCTTAGTAAAAACAATTCTGAAGATCGACACTATTTTACTAATTAATTTATATAATGATTTCAAAGAAAAATCGTCATAGTTTGTAAAAATAATATTTGATATCTATTTTGCATACACAAGTACATGAAGAACTTATTAAAAGTTTTGTGAAAAATTTGAAATATTTTAACTTATGCATATTTTATGTTTCATAAATTTTTGAATAGTTTAATATGCATTACGAGAATTTTCAGAAATAATAAACTGTAACTTATATGTTATTAAACAATTATTGATTATCATATTAGGAATTAATGTAGGGCCTGATGACCTAGTGATTAGCTCTGTAGGGCGGACAACCCGACCCCCTTAGAAAGTCTGTGTCCTGGTGCCAATTCAGACCTCTTCCTACTTGTGCACCATCACAACAGAAACTAAAGTACTTGGACTTATTTTAGATGTTGCTGTCTACCAAGAAGTGGTAAAAGAAAAAACAAACATAATTAAAGTTTAAGTGAAGAAAATAAAAGTTAGACATCCTACATTTACCAGGTATATATAGAGATAGGTAGGTAGATATAGAATAAACAATATTTTATGTAACATCTTTATAAACTTAAACATATGGATAAAAAAATTGAGAGAGACAACTTAAGAAAAGCCGAAAAGAATCGAAATCTTCGAAAGTAATTATTTTAATGGTACTAATTTTGAATGATGACTAATTTGACAGGAAAACATTCGTCTTACAAGGAAAGTTACTGATGTGTAATAGGTTCATTGGGAAACAGAGTACCTACTACAATGCAAACAAATTATACCATCACATTAAGAAATGAAAATTACTGGAAAGTGCACCTTCAGAGTTCTTACATATTCATCATGCTAAATGAACATATTTCACCAGTTTGCTGATTTATCAGTCCATCCCTGAATAAAAATGACATTTACTAAAATATAATATTTTTGCAATTCATTTTTTGATGTCATCACAAAAGAATTTAAGTTCGCCAACTATGCCTGATTTGAGTAATTCAGCATAAATGGCGACATTATGCATCCGGTGAAGAAACTTAAAATGTTTAAAGTTCTCACTTGTCTTAATTTATATATATATATATATATATATATATATATATATAATATATGTCTATAATATGTGAAAAAGTTAAATATTTTTTAATTAATTTTTTTAATTTGAAAATTATGGTGAATGGGGATTAACCATAATTAAGATTGTGAAAATAGTTGTCATTTATTAGCAGCATTTAAGGAAAGAAAATCTTCTAAAATCTTCTAAAATAACATATGATAACTCTAAAAATTTGAAAATCTATCAAATTGATGAAGGTTAAAATTAATAAAATTTGTAAATATTGAAAAAAATTATTGAACCTACAATTATTAATTATCTAAGCAATGTACGGCGCTAAGTCTTTTTTGTTAATTTGGTTCAAAATTTTATTATTGAATTCAAAAATTTTATTATTGAATTCAAAGAATTTTATTATTGAAGTAAAATAATTTTATTATTGAAATCAAAGTATTTTATTATTGATTCAACGACCAAGCTGTCTAAGTGTTTGCCAGCTGCATTAGAAAGAAAAAAAAATTATAGCTTCAATTTCCGTTTGAGAAGCTTGTAAAATCTCACTTTTCTAAAATTGTTATCCGCACCAAAAATAAATTTTCTAAGTATAAAATGTACAAACATAAAACATTCTCAGATCTTGAGTTGTCTAACATATAACTTTTATTACATTTGGCATGAAGATTTTTTATTAGTAAGTGTTAGTACATAAATTAATAAAATTAGTTAATTAATTAACATTGAGATTTTTGACGAATCAAACTGCATACTTCACGATTTGGCGGAACTGGTGAATCGAGCTCATCTCCATCGTTGCTTGGCACTTCATGGCGAATCCGAAACGGCGAGATACTAGCAAGCTGCAGTTGAGATAATGACTTCGGTCAAATATGTCGAACTCTTTTATATGCATTTTCTTCTTTATTTTGTGCTTTTCCCATTGTTGTATTGCCTTTTCATTGGAAATAAAAAAGTTAATAATTTGATGTGCTGCAGCACCCGATGGTAGAAATCTGACTTGGCTCCGTGTCGCTGAAAAAGAAGAGCAGTGCCTTCAGGGATGACTTAAAGAGGGACCTACCCCATTTGTTTATCATATGAAAAAAACTGGAAACCCTCCAGGTAGCCCGACTAACGAGGCAAAATGCTGAACATCACAAACACCATCTAATCTCCTCGTTTTTTGGAGGATATTTTAGAATTTATTATACACATAGGAAAAGTATCATTCTATTATTTCTTTTATTTTTAAAGATGATATGAAAATTCAGAACACTTTTTTTTAGGCATGACAAAAATAATTTTTGCTTCCAAATAAAGCGTAAAAAAATTAACACTCGAAGACAAAAGTTGTTGAAAGGATAATAAGATTTACGCCAAAACAAAAAAACCGTTAAAAATAACTCTCAGATATCAGCACTTGAAAAATTTTTTTTTCCAACTTATCGTCTCGGAAATAGGATACAGACATGTACTAGATTTATTTCCGCCCTTTCATTCAAGAAGAAAAAATGTTTCACATTTGTCGGCTGAATCTCTGATCTTAAGATGGCACACAACATCCGGTTCTGGTTCTTGATCGATACCTTTTCTTCGATTCACTCGAGAAAGAATGTCGTCCTTTTGGAATCTTTCCCACTGCTTTTTATTGTGTCTTTTTACCCTAAAAGCCGGTGACCATCTCCACATTTCGAAGTTATATTGTTTTTTTTTGTTTCCTTTCTTTTTTTTTTTGTTCAGAAAAAACTTTATTTAGAAAAGAGATTTAGAGACACCGGCACAAAAGGGCTGAAGAATATGTTTCGGGAATGCGAAATGAGAACTCCCAGTGAAAGTGTAATTGCCGACTTTGGAAAGAGTTCTCATAAATTACGGATTCCCTTTAACGTTGATCGTTCAACCGATTGGATTCAATTTTGGATTTAACAAGATTGTTTTTGGCTAAAGGAAGAGGTTTTTTTATTGTGATTGTATTGTGAAATCATTTAATTAGAATTCTATTCTGCTAAAATTGAATAAACCTTTTGTAGTGAAGGTAAAATTAAAATTTAGAGAGTATTTTGATAACTAAACAAATAAATTGATAGGCATTTTTGCAATAATTTATATTTCGTTTACTAGTATGCTTCTAGATTTGTTGACATAGCAAAGTAATTTCAAAATTGTGTGTTAAGTGTATTGGAAAAACAAGTAAACTTAAGCATCTATGCAACTTATGTGAATTTCCATATTATATTTTTTTCAAAGTGTTAAATGTAAATGCTTATGTAAATTATTTAGTAAATCTTATATATAAGTAATAAAGAGATTAAAGTTACAATGAATGATGGATTGAAAGTAGCGATATTTTCGTAATCATTAAAGTTTATTAAAATAAATAATTTTTTACAACGACATCTTATAATTAGAGCTGGGTTCTTTAAACGAACACAATATTACACAAATTTACTATTATAAAAGAAAAATATTGTATGTATTGAGGTTCAAGATTGACTGCAGATTGTTTCATTTAAATGTTCAGCTATTTATTCAATGTGGAAACAGTTTGAACATTAACCACAAATCATAATTGATGGTGCTCATGGAACCATTCCAAATAAACACAAATTTTCCGTACATGAAGGTGAAGTGTTTGTCCTTCAGAACTTTCTTTAACAGACTAAGACAGGGATAGGTAGGTTGCAAATCCAGACAGTAATGCAATTGATGCAATGTACTTGCATTGAGGGGGAGTGCGGTCATGCGTTATTGAGCGATAAAATCATTCTCCATGAAAAGTTTTCCCACCACCTATGATAACATTTTAGAGGTTCTTTAAAGTATTGCAATATTTGTAATAGTACACCACACTAAGACAAGGATTGTGTTTAGAACTAAAATACCTTTCTTAGTTTAGAAAAGACGTGGGTGAATCTGTTGATATACACAATTATGAGAAATATAGCATAAAAGACTCTGTGACGGTTAGACAGTTTAACAATTATTTAAGGTGAGGCAAAACCCAGAGGTGATTAAAATTCAAAGGCTTGCGTATGTAAAAAAATAAATTTTGTCAATATTTATTTATTACGAAAAGATGAGAAAAAAGTAATACAATTATAATATCACAAGTATAAATTGACAACTAATCTGGGCTAGTTAGATTTTAGTTTTTCGTATAAGATTTATAACATTTCGAGTTTTGATTCCTGATTCTTTGCATTTTATAATGTAAATCTTTCATTGACTAACTAACTTTAAATGTTGATAGTGGTACAAAGTAATCATGCATTCATTTCAGCAGCCAAATACCAATGAACAACCTGATCTTAAGGGAATCGTCTTTGGTTTAGGTACCTAAGAACATTTTCATTCCTAATTCAGTTTCGTCACCTGTTGTAAATTAGGGCACAATGTTTCATCATAAAATATTATACCTTTATAATAATTGTTGTCCTTCCATTTGATACAGTATGCTTTGAATTGGTGATATATAATTATTAGGACCACAGATGAACACACACTTTCTGAAAGCTAATGCATAGGATGCAATGGATCAATCCAAGGATTTTGAACGGTCATTTCGATATTGCTCCCTTCTAAATTGATGTAATATGTTGTGGTGACGACAAGCAAAAATGTGTAAATAGTTCTAAGAATTCTCTGACCTGAAGTATAAATCATATAGTAGAAATCAGCAAAGACGATCATTCTCATCAAGATCAAATGAAAAAAAAAAAGGCTGGACATTTCTAATGAATATATCCATAATGATGTTGATAATAATTCACGATATTATTTTCGAGAAGATGGTAAATTTAAGGTTTTATGAAGTGACGGAAGTAGTAAAATCTTTGACGCAGAGATGTGAATTGGAGCTCATAAATGTTGTTCCATCAGTGAATTATGTTGAGTGAAGTCTCACTGTCAGCTATTGATACTGAAACGTCAACAATTTTTGAAGTTAAAATGGATAGTTTCAAATATTTAAAAGATATTACAAGGTAATGTGTAAGCATCTGTTTGCGGCTTACATATTGGAAGCCGACCTCAACTTTCAGCATGAAACGATCCCAAACACACAGAAAATATTGTAAAAGAATGACTTATTTACAAAGTGCTAATCAGCTCTATACCCCTCCTCATTCGTCAGAATTGAATTATTATTATGGAATAAATAACATATGGTATTCACTTGACAAAAGAAATTAGAAAATTCAGTATCCGTGAAAAAGATTTCTTAAGAAATGCATTGTTTGCAAGCGTGATCTGAAATTACACTATATTCCTGCCTAAACTCTTATTGTTTCAATGTGAAGGGCCTTATAAGCCATCATTGATTCATAATGTCAAGTTACACAATATTAAATTATTTTCAATCGAGTAACTATTGCTACTTTTTCAATTTCCTTGATGTGTACGTACGTAATGTGTCTTTAACTGTATTGTGACATTAAACATTATAAAGATGCACTCAGCTTTCATATATTACTCTTCATAACAAAAATTTCATAGACGTCAATGTTAACTGATGTCATTTATTTTACATTAACTACATAACTACATATCAAATAAAAAATGACTGCATTTAAATGAAGTTTCAGCATGATGGCAAATGGGACAAAGAGTAAACTATTACATCGCACAATTATTAATCCCAACAGGAAATTGTTAATCCCAAGTGTCAATTTTAAAAGCTTATTCAAACAGCATTCGACTGATAAAAAAGATTATTTAAATTCTTGTTAATGTTAATGCATCATATTATTTAAAAAAAACTGTTAACAATTCAAACAATGCTAACCTTTATTAAATCATGCACAATAGTTAATAGTGTCTAGTTTCATTAATATCTACCAATTTCTCGAAAATCCTCAAGATGTAGTCGTTCCGTTAAATCGTTTCACATACTATCTGCTTATTTTTTATTATAAGGAACATCATTTCTTTTATCCTAATAATTCGAGATAAAACATCATTCTGAATCCCATCACTGTATTTTCGGCAGGATATAGATATAATCATTCCTTTCGTGTTTTTTTCCATAAAAAAACATTTTAAACATTTTATTGAAGACCGTTTTCAAAAACTGTTTTACTTTAGTTAGCCATATATATTTAACTTTTGCCGTAGTTTTATTATTATTTAAACTACTGTTTTTTTTTTGTGTGTTTTTACCTACTAAAGTTCAATTTTTAAAGAATTTACTTCATTAGAAATATATACAAAATTTAGTACCACTTGTTCGATTCATTTTATATTCAGGAATGAGTTATTATGTTTGATTTAAATAAATTATTCATGGAAAGCATTATTATATTTCATACAAGAGTGTATTGATCTCTCTGTTTGCATTGAAATGTATTATTTTAATGTGATAGGCAAATATAAATATACAATTTTTACGTAAATATGAAAATTTTCAATTTGCAGAAAATTGGTTTCTTTCTTCAAAAAGAGTTTAACATTTTACCTTTCTTAGAGGACGCATTGGAGAGTCATACATTATTTATTTTCTAAAGTGATAATATTATTATAAGAGTAGACAACATGTTTTGATCATTTCCAGTAAATATTATCATCACAGAATACTCTGTACAAAATTGTATTATTGTATTACTCGTATTACATACTGTATTACTTGTAATAGCTTTACGTTTTAATTATTATCAAAGTTTTAAACTTTTAAAATAACGAGAGAAAAAAAAAAATATTTTAACATTTGAAATTAATTGCCCTAAATTTTTAAAGTGAAATACTTTATCAAAGCAATGTTGTGTATTGCATATATTTGAAATATATTTCTTCTTAAACAACACTCAATGAATAAAGGAATTGGTTCAATATATAAAATTGTTTATTCTATTAGAAATATATGCAGTAATAGGTAACCGAGAATGAAATTCATATACGTAAACAAATTAATTTGCAATAACAAAATATCGAAAAAAAGACTTTAATTGTAACTTTTTAAACTTTATTTTGAAATATATTTTTACTTAAACAAAATTCGATGAATGAATTAATTAGTTTAAAATATAAAAAATTGTTTACTACGTTAGCAATATATATGCATTATTAGATAACTGGGAATTAAATTATTATGCGAAAAACGAAATAATTTGCAATAACAAATTATGAATCATTGCATCTAATTTAATTATTTATTTCACGAAATTTCATTCCAAAAGGCAATTTCCTATGTTATTATGATTGCATTGATTACATTGATTATGGTTACATTGATTATTGTACAATCCAGTAATCACGATGTTTAAAATAATTCCTCCTGTATTATTAAGGACATTCAACACCATCAATCACTCAGCTGTTTGTTACACTACTTTACTACTTTATTATTACTTTATTGCACTACTTTATTTTACTGGTTATGCATTATATCCCTCATTGGAATAGAATGATTGAATTAGTGTATATATATATACATTCCTTTAATAATTATATATCTCACAATTTTATTATAGCATTGTTTGTATTGCAAACTGTATTACTACTTAATAGCTTTACATTTTAATTAATATCAAAGTTTGAGTAATTAATTTTTAAAACAAAGAGAAAAAAATTACTATTTGAAATTAATTGTACTAAATTTTTAAAGTGATATACTTTCCCAAAATAAAGTTAATGTATTTCATATATTTAAAATACATTTTAATTTAAAAGAAATTATATTAATAGAGAATTTGTTTAATATATAAACAAATTTTACTTTATTAGAAATATATGCATTAACTAATAATAATTGTCTGTGTAAACGAAATAATTTGTAAACTAAATAATATGCACTAACTGTATAAGACCGTGCAGTAAATGTAAAAATTTTAACCTGTAATAATTGTAAACGAAACCTTGCAGTAAATATAAATTTGTGAACAACCGTAAATCAAATTAAATATATTATATGGAACGCAATAACTTGCAATGACAAATAATTTGTAATGATAAAATATCAAACATTGTATCCAATTTAATTATTTATTTCTCTAAATTTTATTTCAAATCACAATGTCCTACATTATTATGTCCTTAAACGATACATTGAGTATTGCACAATTCACCAATCTCGATGTTCGAATCAATTCCTTGTGTATTATTAAGGGATTCCATACCATCAATCACTCAACTGTTTGTTACATTACTTTAATCGTTATATTCCTCATTGGAAACGATGTTTCCATCTTCCGTCACAGAAAGTGACTTAGAGAATCAATCATGATGACGAGCAAAGCTCCACGATGAACCCCAAACTCCCACAAGAATCAATCAACGTAACGTTTACTTTATCGACGAGTTTTGCAGGAAAGCGATCCTACGGCTCCCTAATGCCCCTGTAGAGTTTTCTCTCTCGTCTGTTATCATTTCAGCGACGACACTGGTGATAAATGTGGGCTTCCCTGCACTACAGGGTTTTAAGGTCGTGCAAAGGACGACCAGATTGAATTTTGAAGAGGCAGCGCTAAAATTAGAATGGATTAATAAATTGGCAGGCTTGTGTTAGTTATCTCGAGCGCGAAATTGGATGAATAGCTTGATTCGGTTGCGAAATAGTTCTTTCGCTTAGTTATGAGAGAAAGACTGAGTCAGTACTGGGCTGCTGAAAGATTTAATTGAATAATGTTGCAAGAAGTTGCAATGGGGCTTAATTAGTTTTTGAAAACTATATTCGTACGTTAAATTGTAGCGGAAAAAAGACTTAATGTGGGTTCTGCATAAAACTACATTAAATAAGTGTTTTTTTAACACTTGGGGTTATTGAAAGTGTCTCAATAGGTAATTAGCATTAGTCTAACTAATTCGTATAAGTCTAACTAATATTAAAGAAAATTTGATAAAAGTTTGTTTTAATTCAAATGCTGAAATTATTGTACCTACTATAAGTTTGATTAATTAAATGATTGTGTTGCGAAATCACTTAATTTGAATCTTATTACTAAAGTGGATTTTTAAAATTGCTTTTGTAATCAAGGCAAACTCCTCTTAAAGATAAGGGTTAATTTAAAGTGTCTAACATGCTTCTATCAGTTAGTTATTGAATATTAGTCTAATTAAGTAATATAAGTTTAATTAGTATAAGAGTTATTATATGTTTGAGAAAATTTGTCGAAAGCTTTTTCTTAAATCAAACGCACTTTTAGCTACATAAAATGAGCTGAAACTATCATACCTACTTATGGTTTGAATAAATAATAATAATGTTGACACGTGTGATGAATTGTAAGGTTGTAAATACATGTGCGAATATTCAAACGCACACAAAAACACTCCCCGCAACACACACACACATATATATAGATGCTTGTTGTTGTTTCTTATCCCACTTAGTAGACAGCAACATTTATACTTGCCTTGACCATTGTCCTTAACCTTGCGGCACAAAGACATGGGACACCCAAAGGAACATGGCTAACTTTACGTCACCCGGTTAAAGCCCGGCTTTGAAGCCTTTTACGGCACGCATGAGCTACAATGGAGCTATTCTAACCCGGACACATACATTTATATACATATATAATTAAAAATTAATTTTTTCACCAGCTAATGATATATTAAGAAAACATTTCTGTATATGTCAATAATAAAACTATTAAATTCATTACGGCAATATATGTATATATATATATATATTACTTAAGCATGATAAATGGAGTATTTATATATGTCCGAAGATAGAAATAACGCAATTTATTCTTTTCGAAAGAAGACATGAGTTTCATTCTACCCAATAAACAAAGAAAAATTGGCATTTATATTTCTTATTGTTGAACAAAAAGTATAAAAAATTGACAGTGCGGTTTCTCAAAAAAGAAAAACCGGTATACAGTCATGTGCCAAAAATAGCAGTGACAATCGTTAAAAGATCATTGCATTTGTAGCTTTCTTTAGTAATAAATATTACTGAAATTTACAATACATATGTGTTTAAAATAATGGTGGTGGTAAAAATCTGGAAAAAGAAAGAAATATAAATAAACAGAAATATTTAAACAACAATTAAAATACAAACAAACATCAGTAGTACAATTCCAAAAGTAACGGACGATTTTAAAATTCAAAATATCTATATAATTATTGTCCATTGAATAAAGTAATAAATAAAACACACAGTACTGAATTTTAAATAATTACGTATACATATTTTTTAGTAAAGATACTAAATCAACGATTCATTTTAAATGTTTTAAAATATAGTAAAAATTATTATTTATTATATTCAAACTTAAAACTATAAAAATTTGGTTACTCAAAGGATATTAAAATTCTGATTAAAAACGGCAAAAAGAATACATTTAAATACGTGTTGGATATTCTTTTAAGTTCATTTAAGTTTTATTCAATTCCTTCTTTTAGCACATCCTATCGCTATATATATTTAGTTCAAATTTTCAATCGTTAATAAAATACTTTTTATTCATTAACTCAAATTCAAATAATTTTTTTTGAACTTGTAGTGGATGACACTGGATGTTAATACAGTCTTTTCAAATATAATTCATTAATTAAATTAAATTAATGAATTTTAGTTTTTTTATATAAGTTGCATATATCTACAAATAAATGGCGCGAGATAAACATAAAAATAAATGAAAATTATTTATAAAGGACTTTCTGCAATATAGTGAAAAAAAGTAGGAATCGACTTTAAGAATTCTTTTTTTATTTTACATGATTTTTTTATTGAATTTATGTTTACTATTTCCTATATGCAAATATCCTCTATGGATTTTTGTTGAAAATTTATTATTATTTTTGTTTTATTTCAACATTAAATGAAATTAAATTTCGAAAATATTAAAAATACCTTATTTATTATTATCATATATATATATATATATATATATACACTCATGTCCATAAATTAAGGATAATTCAGAATCACACAGAAAATTTAACTCTAAAATAAAAATTTCACCTGTAGAATTACCACACACATCTTGAAGAAGAATATGCAGATTTTGATGACGCGGATAGTACGTCACAATGACGATAAGAGAGGGGTATATAAGGAATGGTGGCAAAGAAGTAAAATTGTTCACAAGCGCTTTAAAAGTCTTCCAGTGCAATAACCGCATAGTAATGGCACAAAGGAAGCATTTGGATGATTTTACGTGGTAGGATTATCGGACGACTGGAATGTGGACCTAACCAGCTGGAAGTATCAAGGAACTTGGAATTGCCCAACTGTCATCTCAAGCTTTGGCAACGATTCCAAGATGATGGTAATGTGAGTAGATGTTACAGCACAGGTCGCCCCCGAGTTACAACGCCGAATGAGAACCGGTATTTAGCAGTTACTGCCAAAGAAACAGACGGAGTACAGAATGAGACCTGTCTCGTCAGCTCTCTTCAGCTACCGGTACAACAGTTTTAAGGCAGACCGTATACAGACGCTTAGGGCACATTGGTCTATATGCTCGTAGGCCTGTCAGATGTGTTCCATAACTCACTGTCGCCTGCGATTAACCTGGAGTAGAGAGCATGCATTGTGGACACCGCAACAGTGGTCTGGTGTGATGTTTTCCGACGAGTCAGGTTTAGTTTTGCAGTCTGATTCTCGCCGGACTTTCATATGGAGAGTGCCAGGTACCCATTACCCCATTACCACCCATTACCATTAACACCATTGAACAACACCGTTACGGTGGTGCAGTATGGCTCGATTGGGGAGGAATTATTCTTTGTTCCAGAACTGACCTGCATGTTCAGAGTGTAACGATGACAGGCCCCATCTATCGGGATGTCATTCTGGAACAACATGTACGTTTGTTTCGGGGTGCCATATGTGCTGAATTTCTGTTTATGGATGACAACGCCCGTCCTCACCGTGCAAACATTGTAGACGAATGCCTTCAATTGGAGGATATCACCCGTATGGATTGGCCAGCATACTCACCGGACTTGAGCATGTGTGGGATATGCTTCGCCGACGAATTGCAGCCCGTCAACCCCGTCCCATCTGTCAACCGGAACTTCTGAGGGCATTGCTTGATAGTGGTGTAATATTCCCCCAAGATCAGATTGATAATTTGATACTCAGCATGCCTAGGAGTTGTAAGGCCGGTATTACATCGTCCGGGAGGCTTACTCCATATATCATACTAACCATGTTATACTGTTTTTTAAATAGGTACTTTTTTTGAAATTTGCTCCAGGGAGTAAAAATCGAAATTTTTATTAATTATGTCAAACATATAGCATCTTTTTGCTCTTTACCTTTTGTTTAATATATAGACTTTACAAATAAGTCAAATTTGTTTTGCTTCTGTCTCTTTCTTTGCCTAAACTTCATTATCCTTAATTTATGGACATGAGTGTATATATATATATTTTTGGAAATGTCTCCGCCACCTATTTCTGTGTTGAAATATACACTCAAGAGCCAAAACTTGTGACCACCCCTACATTTGCAATGAATTCGCCTGGATGACGTGGAAGGCACGTGATCAGGTGGAAGTGGTATTTAACTGCTGCTCGTGAGTCTGAAGAATTATTCTTTCCCTTACTTCTGTGTGTGATGGGCAAGGCTGCGGATCTAAGCGACTTTGATAGAGGGCAGATTGTAATGGCTCGAAGGCTCGGAACAAGTATTTCGAAACTGAACGACTCGTGGGTTGTTCGCGATCTACAGTTAGTACTTATGCAAAGTGGATGAATGATGGTGAAACCTGCAGTAGACGACATGGTGTTGAACGTCCCCGCGCTATCAAAGAAAAAGGTCGTAGGAGACAGTCTCGCATGGTGAAGCAAAACCGGAGCCAGACAGCGGCTGACAGCCCAATACAATGCAGGGCCAAGTAGAATAGTATCGGAGCTGACTGTTCAGCGGACACTGTTGGATATGGGGCTCTGAGCAAACTTCCCACTTTGTGTGCCTTTGCTGACCAAGCGTCATCGACGCCAATTGCGCCTGCGTTAGGCCCAGGAACATCGTGACTGGTCCATGGATCAGTGGGAGAGTTTCCTGGTCAGATGAATCACGGTTTTATCATTCATCACGCCGATGGCCGATGGCCGTGCCAGGATACGTTTTAAAGCTGTTTTCCGTTGACGTTTCGGACAATTTAGGACCAGATGCTTTAAATGATGCTCACGTTGTCGACAATTACAGAAGCTATTGAACTCAAACTTGCACTTGTGAAGATAACATTTATTAAAGTTTGCATGAACATTTATAAATTGTAATTAGAAAAGTTGGTAGAAAAGGTTTGAATTTAATCTTTTGAAAATATAGTAGATGGGGGAAGTGATCATTTGCTTTTCCACTTTTCAACACTGTTTCAACACTTTTAAATGATTAGACATATTTAGAATTTCACATATTGATTACTTCATGTTTACATTTGACTTTTCAATAAAATAGGAAAAGCTTCTTATTGTAAGAAATAAGAAAATCATTCGTTCATTATCCTTAATTTATGGACATGAGTGTATATTTTATTAGAAAAAAATAGCAAATAGTTTGACAGACTAATCATTATCATCAAGCTATTTGCTATTGCTATTGCATTAGTCACTAATGAAATAGAATCTGTAAAATATTAAATTTTTAAATTAACTTTAATAAAAAAAGTTAAAAAAGTTAATAAATACAAATGATTTAAACATTATATAGTAAATTAAATCAAAATATTTCCGTTTTATAAATAATTGCATAATGCATAATGTATTTTTGGTATATGACATTGATTTTACTTAAATGAAAGGTTATGGTTTGCAATAACATTGATTTCTCTCAATTAAAAAATAAATAGCATTTGTGGAGTTTCATGAAAGTGAGATAAATCTGTCTCAATTTCAGCTTACTATATTGTAAGATGTACGGAAACCTATAAGCAAATTACAATTGAGAAATAGGCACATGGATGATAATAACAAAATGGATATGTTTGTTTGGTAAAAAACCCCCTCAATATGGAAGTGGGGTATCATCTATAAGCAAGTACATACCACAACATGTGAGTCTTGTTATAAACCATTCTTAATTATTATGCGGTATATAAAATCAATATAAAGTAAGAATCTCACATAACTGCTCAACAGGAAACAACATGAAGAGGATTGAAGAAGATAATAGATTTCTCCATGGGATCCCGTGTCCTCAGGCAAGTTGATCAAACCATGCACTTAATTGCTTTTCTGCTGTCGACATTTTTCCATGAGAGAATTTTCTGTTGACTTGAGTTGTCGCAATGTGAGATGGAACTATGACTTGCTGCTCATCAGTTAGAGAACATATCAGCACAAGGGTGTTATATCTATAGATTTTAGCAGTTTATATTGTACTGTATTACTCCAAATCTTTAATGTACTATCAATATCTCAGTATGAATGTGTTTCATGGATGTTAGATCGATAACAGATTCAAAGTTCTCTCAAACTTATGCGTTGTTTTTTATTGCATCCTACGGCTTCTTTAAATAATGTATTCTTCATAAAGGGATATCATTTTTAGACGTATACGATTATGTTGATCAAGAAGTTACCTAGTTATCTTTACCCTCATTATTTCGTAGTGTCTTTATTTTCTTTTCGTGCTCTAGGCTAGGTATTTCATCTTTTTTCGTAATAGCTTGTAACGATAACGATTTCGTAATAGCTTGTAACGATATAATAACGTTTAAGTGTGTATTATATGCTGGATAACTATTTTTGTTTCTTCCTCCTCTAATTTACTTTGTTACTTATTTTTGTCGCTTTTCTTAATGATTTCGATATAACTTGTTTGTTTTGGACTAATACTATCACTGTTCTGACCCATGAGTTTGCCGTGCTTGGCGAGTTCCCAAGAAAAGAGGATCTTGGCAATTAAATCTAGACCAGGTTACATCTCTTGAATGGACAAACACATTTTGGTCCCTGCATCTGACAGATGGAGATACTTTTAGTTTCTGAGTGTATTATTCGGTCACGATGGGTTGCTTTCTGGGAATCTCCCAAAAAGTGAGGATCATTCACAGGAATAGCTTTGACCATATAGGCCTCATATAGAAATAAAACCTGAATTTGCTTTTTCTTGCCGGGTACTGGTAATAGTCTCATACTGGGCAATTTGATATGGGAGAAAAAAATACGGCTAAAATAGTCTCTCTCGGAAAAAAATAATTATACACTAAGAAGTTAATTTTAAATTCATCTCTTGGTACAACATATTCCTAGTTTAGAAGAATTGAATAAAAAGAAAAATGAAGGAAAATTAATATTTTCAAAATGCCTTGTTGTATTTTCACCTGGAATAATTTAACTTTTGATCTCCATTTAAGAGCAAAAAATGCTCACATTCTGTCGACGGAGATTTGAAATTCCCACAAAAAAAAAAAAATCTCGTCAATTACTAATAGAATAGGCCAGAAAAAAATTTTTTTTTACTAGCTGCAATTTATTGAATTTAATATAAAAACAACCAACTACGCAATGTACTTGTCAAGGTGTCGTGTCTGTTTTGGATTTAATATTTGTTAAAGAGCATGGAATATTTCCAGAATTAAGTGATTAATGTGTTGATATATTGCTAATAATAATAAAAGTGTCGGAAAATTTTACATAAATATCCCATTTTAAATTCCTGGTGATTGAGTTCAGATGGGGTTGAGGATCTGGGATGGGCAACTTGATAGGATCTTTGATTTTGAGAGACAGCCGGTACAACTAGCTTATAGATGTATCAATTGACTGGCACTCTTCCTACTTGAGGGTGATTACGTGTATTCCTTGGCATCTCATTAAGGATGAGGCCTTTTATAAGACCTCATTAGCATCATTGCACAATTTTTTCCCTTGTCTGAAATCTCAATGAGTGGTATTTTATCAGATCCAGATTATATTTTTTTATGCAGTTCATAGTTCAATCTCAAAATATTTGGTTCATGATACTTTACCACAGTAAAGCTCGTCTTACATTTTTTTCTATGGTATCAATGTAAAAGATCAAAAGAAGCGAAGCTGGAATGGGAGATGATTGTACATTTATTATTTTCTCCACACCATGAATTTAAATTATTTACCTTTCAAAATTTTAATAGATCTACAAGCAATTAGCAATAAAACTTAAACTGCAAAAAAAATATGTTCCTTCCCTAATAAAAAATATCACATATATCTCATTTTTATCTGCATCGATTTATTTCCCTCATATAAGTTAAACTAATTAATATCTGAATTTCTACTTCGTTGTCATTTTACTTCTTGGTTGAAAATCGAATTGAAATGTTGGAGGAATTTATACTGCCAGGTGTTACAGACGTAGAAAGAATTTATATAAAGGTTTCCGAACTCATTAAAATAAGGTTGATCCCTTGGTACCATTCTTCTGAAGAAATTTAAATCTGGTTATCTGAATTGCGCCATAGGACCATACATTCAACACCACCTTGCTTTTTAAATATCAAAATACCTTCATTCAAAAATGTTTTAGAGGTCAAAAAACTTGTGTAATCATTACTTAATTAGATTATAAGCATACAAACTGCAAAGCAAAATCAAAGCGTGGAAAATATCAGCAATCTCATTTACCTAACCGAAAGACTTGAATGAAATGGTGGTTATAAACAATTACCATAACACTCAGTTTACGCTATTCTGACGCAGGAACAACTAAACCGACTGTTTATTGTATTAAATATATGACACAACAATACCTACATATAATATATATTTCGAGCAACATGTTACGTTTTGAAAATAACATAAATTGGTTACAACTGCAATAAATCCACCCGTTTTCTTCTGCAAACCCCAAGAATACAGTCTATATACCAAGTACCAAGTATACAAGTATATAGACATCATGCCATCTTTTTCCTGAAGCATCTACAACATTTCAAGTAGTTGGTTCTTTTAAAAGCACTATCTGAAGTTAAATTCACTTTAATCCTTAAAAGTAATTAATTGTTAATTTTTTAACCGTGTGACATATTTTTGAGACATATATTTGCTCTAATGCAGCTAGAAAAAACTTAGACAATTGTCTTGGATGCCTTAAGGCAAGAGCTTCACAGACGTTACTCATAGCAGTACCCAGGAGGGCGTGTAGCTTGAAGATAAACTACGGACACCACCGCAACGCTCTACGATCATGTTAGACCGGACTGGATTCTGGATTCTGAACCACCACAAACATCCATGGCACCACTAGAACTCGAAACCTGTGGTACCGAGCACCAGAGTGCTAAATACTCGGCAATCAGGACTCGAATAAAGTACCTACTACTATGAAAACGCTTTTACCGCTCCACTACTGAGTGGACCCTTCTATTAACTGCATCTGCAAGGTTCGTTCGCACTCCTCACGTCAAATAAGCAGAAATCACCAGTTTATAAATTTATAGTGTCCATTCTTGGATAAAAGTAAGAACTTTTAATTGTAAGTTTCGAAAACATTTATTAAGTTTTGATGTACCAACTGACCAGATTGTCCCGGTCCTTGACCGAATAGTAATAATACCGTGGAGTCAGGATAATGATTAGTATTAATCTTGGGAACTGATAAGTTGATTGATATGATATATATATATATATAACTTTTCCCTTATATTAGAAAAATAGGTTTTAATAGTTACAAATAAATGGAGACAATTTTTAGAAGAGTTTTAATTAATATAAATATTTTTTTTTTTTTGCATTGCATTAATTTTATTGACTAATATATCAATCTTAATAAAAAATGTCAATAAAAGTTACATTAAATAATGTCACTTAACATGATGAAATTCCCAGGAAAAGCTTCAAATGTATTCATACAAGTGACAAAAATTAATTCCTACAATTATATCTGCTGAACTGTGTTACCAGTATCGGAAACAAAAGATAGTTGATCGGAAAAACAATTAAATCTAGAATAATTTTCTCATCTGCAATCGGTAGAATATTCGACATCAAACAAAATTTGGATTAGCAGTGAAAATGATTTATCGCAAAACTTCCATTTTGTTTCAGAATCGAACATTTGGTGATATATCATCATTACTGTAAATCAGTTTCAACCAAGAGTTATATTTGTGCATTTCTAATTATTGAACAAACCATTTCGGAGATTTATGGGTACTGAACAAATAATAAAACTATAAATAAAATAACTTTCTTATGTAGTTAAATATTTTCATATTTTCATATTCTTTATCTGTTTTATATATTTTGGATAATTGAAATTGAAATTGTAATCCGTATGTTAAATCGTATATTTTTAAATTTAAACGATTTAAGTTGTTTCCCAAAAATAATGAAACAAAATCCATTTAAAAATGTTTTTCTGGTAAAAGATATGTTTAATCTTAGTACAAAAACTATTCTAACGATTAACTAATAGTATTCTAATGATTAACTATATTTTATTAATTAATTTATTATTGCATTTATATATTGTATATTCTATTTTATTAATTAATTTATTTTTATTATTGTATTTATATATTGTTACAGTTTGTAAAAATAATATTTGATATCTATTTTGCATACACAGTACATGAAGAATATTTTATTAGTTTTTGTGACAGAACTTGAAATGTTTTAACTTGTGTATATTTTATATTTCATAAATTATTGAACAGTGTAATACGCATTATCAGAATTTTCAGAAATAACAAACTGTAACTTACATGTTATTCAATAATTATTGATAATCATATTAAGAATTAACGTAGGACCTTATGGCCGTGTGACTAGCGCCCTGGCACTCGGTACCACATGTTTCGGGTTTGAGTGCCAGCGATGTATGAATATTTGTAGAGGTTCAGAATCCACTTCAAGTCGTAGGCCCGATCTAGTATGCCTATATGGCATAAAAACCTACCCCGTTACAAGGCTGCGTCTTGGAGCGAAGTCATACTTCTACCTGCAGGTTCTCATCACAACAGAAGCAGAAGTTCTTGGACTTGGTCTAGATGTTACTGTCTACCATGTGGGATAACAAACAACGAACATAATTAACGTTTAAGTGACGAAAATAAGTTAGACATTATAAATTTACCAGATATATAGAATAAACAATATTTCATGTAGCATCTTTTAAGAAAATGGATAAAAAATTGAGGGAGACATAAAAAACAAAGAAAAGCCGACAAGAATCGAAATCTTCAAATGTAATTATTTTAATGGTACTATTTTTGAATGATGACTAATCTGACAAAGAAACATTCATCATATCAGGAATGTTACTGATGTGTAATAGGTTCAGTGTGAAACAGGGTACCTACTACAATGCAAACACATTTTACCACCACATTAAGAAATGAAAATTGCTAGGAAGTGCACCTTCGAATTCTTACATATTTATCATGCTAAATGAATATATTTCACGAGTTTACAGATTTATCACATCTACCTCTGAATAAAAGTACCAGTTTCGAATACGTAATATTTTCCAAATCATTTTTTTTTTTATGTCATCACCAAAGAATTTATGTTTATCAACTGTGCGCATTTTTTCAGAAAATTTTGAACATTTTGCATCAGGTAAGGAAACTCTAAAAATGTTTCAAGTTCTTATGCGCTTGGAAAAAATATATTTTTTACTGTAAAATCGGGACAATAGAATGTAAAAATTCAAATATATGCATATTTTTTTTTAATTTTAAAATTGTGATGGATGTGATTATTCATTATAATGATTGGGATAATAGTTGTCATTTATTAGTAGTATTTATGGAAAGAACATATTTTTAAATAATGAATGGTAACTCTAAAAATTTGAAAATAATCCTATTAAGGAATTTAAAATTAATACAATTAATAATCATTAAAAATATTTCTGAGCTTTCGAAGATTTTTGCGTTGCTAAGTCTATAAAATGACTGGTTTTAATAATTTCAAAGTCATAATATATAATTTAGGATTCAATTTCAGTGTGAGATGCTTATAAAACCTCGCTATTCGGAAATTGTTATCAATGTGAAGAATATATTTTCTGAATATAAAATGTACAAACATAAAACATTCTCAGATCATGAGTTGTCTAACATGCAACATTACCATCTTATATTAAAGTTGGCCCAAAGATGTTTTTTTATTAGTAAGATGTTAGTACATTAATTTGTAAAAATTATTAAATTAAAGAAATTGTATTATTGAAAAATCATAAAAAAAACGTGAAAGATGTTTTATATGGACAGAAAATGCAATACATTGGTTATTTTGCATATATTGTTGATATTGTTGTTTCTTATCCCACTTGGTCGACAGCAACATTTAAACAACAACCAAGTAACAACCAACCAACCACATACAAGTAACAACCACCAGCATCCACAACTTACGCTCAAGAGCCAAAACATTATAATCACCTGACAATAACGAGTTGGCCCACCTTTTTGGCGCGCAACACAGCTTCAACCCGCCTTGGCATGGGTGTCACAAGTCCTTGGTAGATGACCGGAGACAGATTGTACCAGATGTTTAAGCAACGGTCACGCAAATCCGATATATTGCGAAATGGGGGTCTTTGAACTCTGAGCTGCCGTCCCAGGACATCCCAAATGTGTTCTATCGGATTGTGATCTGGTGAGTTAGGCGGAAAGGACGTTAACTGGAAATCAGCATCATGTTCCTGGAACCACTCCAACACAATTTTAGCCTTGTGACAAGGGGGCGTTGTCCTGTTGGAACATTCCATTTCCAGCTGGAAAAACAGAGGTCATGTAAGGGTGCAACTGGTCCGCAATGATGTTCAGATACCGTGGTCATCGTCTGCTCTACCACAACTACGGGTCCCAGAGACGCCCAAGAGAACGTCCCCAAAAGCATAATACCGCCACCACTGGCCTATGTATGACGTACTGTACATTGAGGGAGCAACTGTTCGCCTGGAAGACGGCGTATCCTGACACGGCCATCGGCGTGATAAATGACAAATCGTGATTCATCTGACCAGACAACTCTCTCCCACTGATCCATGGATCAATCACGATGTACCCGGGCCCAGCGCAGGCGCAGTTGGCGATGACGCTTGGTCAGCAAAGGCACACGAGTGGGGACGTTTGCTGCGTAGCCCCATATACAATAGTGTCCGCTGAACAGTGTGCTCCGATACTATTCTAGTTGGCCCTGCATTGTATTGGGCTGTCAGCTGAGCCACTGTCTGGCTCCGGTTTTTAGCTTCACCATGCGAGGCAGTCTCCGACGACCTTTTTTGATAGCGCGGGGACGTTCAACACCATGTCGTCTACTGCTGGTTTCACCATCATTCATCCACTTTGCGTTAGTACTAACAATTGTAGATCGCGAACAACCCACGAATCGTGCAGTTTCGGAAATACTTGTTCCGAGCCTTCAATCTGCCTTCTATCAAAGTCGCTTAGATCCGCAGCCTTTCCCATCACACACAGAAGTAAGTGAAAGAATGATTCTTCAGACTATCCAGCAGCAGTTAAATACCACTTCCACCTGATAACGTGCTTTCCACGTCATCCAGGCGAGTTCATTGCAAAAATGTAGGGGTGGTTATAATGTTTTGGCTCTTGAGTGTAAGTAACAACCAAGTATATGAATCATTGCGTAGGAGGGAAATGGGGTCAGAGTTTGTTGTGATAGAACGCCCAAAGGAAGAAGTGTCACTTTGCTCCGTGTCGCTGGAAAAAGGAGAGCAGTGATTTAAGGAAGGATTTTTAAGGGAACAACCCTATTTGCATATCATATGGAGGAAGTACGGAAAACTCCGACCAGGTATTCTGACTAAGATGCAAAATCACAAACGCCATCGAGTCCTCGTTGGCATTTTTGCACATATTTTTAAGCATTCATTATTCACAAAGGAAAAAGTATCATTCTATTATTTCTCTTATTTTTAAAAGGAAATATGAAAATTTAGTACACTTTTTTGAGATATGATAAAATAATTTTATTTCCAAATAAAGCGTGAAAAAATTAACACTTGAAGACAAAAGTTGTTGAAAAGATAATAAGATTTATGCGAAAACAAAAAAAAAGCTAAAAATAACTCTCAGATATCAGCACTTCAAAAACATTTTCCAACTTATCGTCTCGGAAATAGGATACAGACATGTACTAGATTTATTTCCGTCCTTTCATTCCAAGAAGAAAAAAAATGTTTCACAATTGTCGGCTGAATCTCTGATCTTAAGATGGCACACAACATCCGGTTCTGGTTCATGATCGATACCTTTTCTTCGATTCACTCGAGAAAGAATGTCGTCCTTTTGTAATCTTTCCCGCTGCTTTTTTATTGTGTCTTTTTTACCCTAAAAGCCGGTGACCATCTCCACGTTTTTGAAGTTATATTGTTTTCTTTTTTGATTCCTTTCTTTTTTTTCTAGTTCCGAAAAAAACTTTATTTAGAAAAGAGATTTGGAGACACCGGCACAAAGGGCTGAAGAATATGTTTCGGGAATGCGAAATGAGAACTCCCGAGTGAAAGTGTAATTGCCGACTTTGAAGAGAGTTCTCATAAATTACGGATTCCCTTTTACGTTGATCGTTCAACCGATTGGATTCGAATTTTGGATTTTTTAACAAGATTGTGTTTGACTGAAAAACGTTAAATAGTTTTTTTTTTTTCATTGCGAAGTTCTTGAACTGTATTGCAAAATCCTTCAATTAAATTTCTTTTGCTTATAAAATTAAACAAACCTTTCATACGGAAGATAAAATTCAAATTAAATAGGCATTTTTGCAATAGTTTTTTACATTTAATTTACTAATATGCTTCTCAGTTTGTTGACATTCCACTGTAACTTCCAAATTGTTAAATATATAAAAAAACTAAATTTTATGCTGAACAAATTGAAGAGGGTATCATATTGTTATGCGAAAGTATATAGTCTAAATTCCAGAACATATTTTGTAAATATTTATTAAAATTTATAAAAAAAAGAAAAATATTTAAAAAATTCTGTTTAAAAAGTTTTTAGTATATTCCGTAATGTTTGGCATCTCTAGATTCTTAGGCTGATTTCCTTGCTCGAAAAGAACTAAATTGTTTTTGAATGTCATACTATTCTGTAAGAGTATATATAGAGCATTATGAAAATAAGGATTTTCAGAGCTATGGGAGAGAATAAAGAGTAAAAATTTTAGTGAGACAGAGGTAGATACAATATCAGACATACTTCGCCGAAATCCGATATCTCTTTTCAGACTTATAACAGGACATGGCTGTCTGGGTTAACACGTTTAGGTGTATATGACTATCTCTACTGTCGTTTTTGTGGCCTATGATATAAAACAGATGTAATATTGGAAGACATTCCATGGAACTGACTCCGAGATTGTAAGATATTAGAGTACCAAAGAGCTCTTGGGGAGAAGACTTAAGCCTTTACTTCTTCAACTGTGTTTTGATGTTTTTTTGTTCTGTCTTTGTTACATTTGTTTATATGTAGGTACTCCCCGTCATTGAAAATAAAAAAAAAAATGTTAGACGTATCTGCAAATCACTTGAATTTCCATCATCCGTTTTCAAAGTGTTATTGCTATATAAATGATTTAGTAAATCGTATGTATAAGTAATAAAGAAACTAAAGTTCCAATGAATGGTAGAGTATTTTAATAATCATTAAGGCTTATGAAAATAAATTTATTTTAAAATAGTTTCTGCTAGTTTAAATTTTAAACATCTTATAATAACTGGGTTTTTAGTGAACTCTTAATTTGTTACACAACTGTTACTAAAGTATAGAAAAACAATGTTATTTATTGAGTTTCAAGATTAGCTGCAGAGAGTTTCATTTAAATGTTCAGCTATTTGTCCAATGTGGAAGCAGTTTCAACTCTAACCCCAAATAATAATTTATGCTGCTCATGGAACCATTCCACATCAACCAAAACTCGCTAGGTTTGAAAGTGAAGTGTTTGTCTTTAAGGGCCTTCTTTAGGACGGAATATTTAGGATGCAGATCAGACAATAAAGTAATTGCTACAATGTATTTGCATTGCGGAAGTGCGGCCATGTGTTATCGAGCAATAAAATCACACTCCATGAGAATTTGTGCCACCACCTATGATAATAACATTTTAAAGGTCTCTTAAAGTATCGCAACATTACTAATAGCATACCACACTAAACCATATGATTATGTCTAGAACTGAAATACCTCCTTCCTTAGTTTGGAAAGGATGGGGGTGTATATATGTGTATAAAGGGCTCAAAAGGGGGCTGAATATTTTTAACAATTATCTGACAGAAAAGAATTTACCAAAGGTGAAATAAACCCGTGAGGTCATAAAAATTCAAAGGCTTGTGCGGATATGTAAGAAAATTTTTTTTTTTTTTTAATGTTTAGTTTTGACGAATAGATGAGAAAGAAGTAATACAATATTTTTAAGCATAAATTGAATAATTAATATAATAATAATAGTTAATTTAGTATAATTAAATGGTATTTTAAGTATGTTTAATATTAATATTATTAATAATATAATATAAATATTATTATTAATATAATATTAATATTATTAATATTAAAAGTATAATATTTAAGTTTTAATGGATATTAAATTTTAGTTTTCACATATAAGGTTAAACATATTTCGAATTTTAATTCGTAATTTTTTGCATTTTATAATGTTTATCTTTCATTGACTAACTACCTTTAAATGTCGATAGTGGTACCAAGCAAACATGTATTCATTTCAGCAGAAAAACACTAATGAACAACATCATCTTATTGGAATCGTCTTTGGTTTAGGTATCTAAGGACGTTTTCATTCCTGACTCGTTTTTGTTATCAGTTGAAATTGGTGAGCAATACTTCATCACACACCATTATGGCATTATATTAATAGAAATCATCATATTTGATATAGTATGGTTTCATTGTTGTTGAGGAATTATTAGGACCACAGATGAACACACACTTTCTGAAATTTATTACATAGAATTCAATAGATCAATCCAACTCAGATGCTAATTGAGCAATACTGCTGACAAATTAATTTAACCATTAAAAGAAATCTTTTTTCCAATCATTTTGGGTATTATGGTTCACAATCTTCCTTTTCCTTACCACCTACACGAAACTTCTGTACATCACTTAAATATATTACTTCGGTTTAAGCACATTATATGCAATCGAATATAAATTCATTTGCAGCACCTTCTTACAAAAATCAAACTTATTTCGTTGTGAATTAATTAGGATTCTCAATAATTATTACTGCTGTTTTAATTTAATATAAACGCTTATATGAAATTAAAACATAGTCTCATAAAAGCACTTTGTTTTATAGCTCATTAATTTATTGTTTTGGGTCCAAACGGAAAATGTTTTCGCGTAAAATATTCTGAAACAACGCTGAATCTTAACATTTTTTAAAGACTATTAAAATGTAAAAATGAGAGAAAAAAATGTCTTTCTCTCAAACAAAGATAATATTTTTTTTAATATTTAATTATCAGATTGATTGACAATTTCTATAGGAAATAGTCATTTTATCGGAAAATCTATAATCATTTTATAGAGAATTGTACACAGATTGAGAATATCACCTTTTATATATGGAAATATTAGAGGTAAATGAAAGTTATTACTTTATGTTGATTGCTAACCTTTCGGAAATAAGAATTGTCTCCTCAGTCGCTATAACTATAACTGCCAAATATTCAATTTTATAATTAATGAAAATTGTTTAAAAAATATTTTATTTTATCTGAAACTAGAATTACTAGGACTAAACAATTTAGAAACATTTACCATTGAAAATTTTACACTTGTGGGATCATGAAATTATTAACAAATTTATATTCTGAAGTCACCATAGAGCACTAATTACATTCAGTGCTAAATATAATCTTTACTGCTATCGAATATAACTTTTATTTTAACATTCCCTGCTGGAAACCGTATAAACGTGTGTGTTAGTGTGCATGTATGTATGTATATTATTTCAGTTAAAATGGCTCCAAAAGGAGAACACTAAAGTTGAATATTTGGAAATCCAAGACTTAAATTTTTAAAAAAATGAAAATCTTACTCTGAAATTACGAAAGTTGTTTTGAAAAGACGGTTTACTGTCTAACATGATATAGGCAAGTAAGAAACAACTGGACAAATTTTTAAAAATAATCGTATTGGAAGGATAGAGATTTGATCGACTATGTTTTTTGAATGATCCAAGGATTTTGAAGGATCAACCTGATATTGCTCGCTTCAAAATTGATATAATATTTTGTGGTGATGACTAGCAAGAGTGTTAATGAGCAAACAGTTCGAAGAATTATCTCACCTGAAGTATTTAATGGTAGAAATCAGCAAATACGATTAATCTCATCCAGATCAAATGAAAGAAAAAGGCTGGACATTGTTAATGAATATGTCCAAAAGGATTTTGATAATAATTTATAATATCATTTTCCAGAAGATAATAAATTTAATGTGTTATGAAGTGACAAAAATAGTAAAATTTTTGACACGGAAACGTAGGATTTAAGCTCATAAATGTCGTTCCATCAGTGAATCATGGTGGGTGAAGTGTCAATGTCAGCTGTTGATACTGAAAGGTTAACATTACTTGAAGTTCAGATGGATAGTTTCAAATATTTTCAAAACAGAGGTCATGTAAGGGTGCAACTGGTCCAAATGATGTTCAGATACCCTGGTCATGGTCTGCTCTACCACAACTACGGGTCCCAGAGACGCCCAAGAGAGACGTCCCCCAAAGCATAATACCGCCACCACCGGCCTGTGTATGACGTACTGTACATTGAGGAGCAACTGTTCGCCTGGAAGACGGCGTATCTGACATGGCCATCGGCATGATGAATGACAAACCGTGATTCATCTGACCAGGCAACTCTCTCCCACTGATCCATGGACCAGTCACAATGTTCCCTGGCCCAGCGCAGGTGCAGTTGGCGATGACGCTTGGTCAGCAAAGGCACACGAGTGCGATGTTTGCTGCGTAGCCCCATATACAATAGTGTCCGCTGAACAGTGTGCTCCGATACTATTCTAGTTGGCCCTGCATTGTATTGGGCTATCAGCTGAGCCACTGTCTGGCTCCGGTTTTGCTTCACCATGCGAGACAGTCTCCGACGACCTTTTTTCTTTGATAGCGTGTGGACGTCCAACACCATGCCGTCTACTGCTGGTTTCACCGTCATTCATCCACTTTGCATTAGTACTAACAACTGTAGATCGCGAACAACCCACGAGTCGTACAGTTTCGGAAATACTTGTTCCGAGCCTTAGAGCCATTACAATCTGACCTCTAACAAAGTCGCTTAGATCCGCAGCCTTTACCATCACACACAGAAGTAAGTGAAAGAAGGATTCTTCAGACTCTTTAGCAGCTATTAAATACCACTTCCACCTGGCCACGTGTCTTCCACGTCATCCAGGCGAGTTCATTGCAAAATGTAGAGGTGGTCATAATGTTTTGGCTCTTGAGTGTAAATATATATATATATATATATATATATATATATATATATTACCATTTTATTATTGCATTGCCTATAAATTGCTTTATGCGTGTATATTGCTCACAATTTTATTATAGCATACTGTATTACTTGTAGTAACTTTACACTTTAATTTGTATGAAAGTTTAAGTAAATAATTTTTAAAACAATGAGAGAAGACAAAAATTTAAAATTTGTATTTAATAGCCTTTAATTTCCCAAAACAAAGTTGTGCTATGGTATATATTTGAAATAATTTTTTAATTAAAAAATTTATTTTTAATTAAGAATTTATTTATTTATTTGCTGCTTATTTTTTTTTTATTTATTTTATTCGTAAAATATGCATTAATAGATAACCAGGAATTAAATTCCGATTATGTTACTAGTAATAGCTTTACTATTTAATTGGTATCAAAGTTTAAGTAATTAATTTTTAAAACGAATAGAAAAAGGGTTTACCATTTGAAATTAATAGCCCTAAAATTTTAAAGTGAAATACTTTCCCAAAGCAATGTTGTGTATTGTATCTATTTGAAATATATTTTTACAGAAAATAAATTCAAAAAATGGAGGATTTGTTTAATATATAAACACATTTTACTTTTAATAGAAATATATACATTAACCAATAATTTCCTCTGTAAACCAAATAATATGCACTAACTGTATAATAGCTTGCAGTAAAGGTAAAACTTACCAATTAATTTGTGAACGGATATAAATCAAATGAAATATATTATATGTAAAGCAATAACTTGCAATGACAAATAAATAATTTGCAATGACAAAATATCAATCATTGCCTCCAATTTAATTATTTACTTCCCAAAATTTTATTTCAAGTCACAATGTCCTACATTATTATGCCCTTAAATGATATATTGAGTATTGCACAATTCAATAATCTCGATGTTCAAATCAATTCCCTGTGTATTATTAAAGGGATTCCATACCATCAATCATTCAACTGTTTGTTACACTACTTTAATCATTATATTCCTCATTGGAAACGATGTTTTCATCCTCCGTCACAGAAAGTGACTTAGAGAATCAATCATGATGACGAGCAAAGCTCTGCGATGAATCCCAAACTCCCACAAGAATCCAATCAACGTAACGTTTACTTTATCGACGAGTTTTGCAGGAAAGCGATCCTACGACTCCTAATGCCCCTGTAGAATTTTCCCTCTCGTCTGTTATCGTTTCAGCGACGACACTAGGTGATAAAATGTGGGCTTCCCAGTACTACGGGGTTTTACGGTCGAAACCCGTGCAAAAGGACGACCAGATTGAATTTTGAAGAAGAGGCAGCGAGCTAAAATTAGAAAGGATTAATAAAATTGGCAGCTTGCGTTAGTTATCTCGAGCGAGAAATTGGATGAATGAATTGATTCGTTCCGAAATAGTTCTTTCGCTTAGTTAAGAGAGAAAGACTGAGTCAGTACTGTGTTGGTGAAAAATTTAATTGAATACTTTTGCAAGAAGTTGCAATGGTGCTTAATTAATTTTTGAAAGCTATATTCCCAACTTAATGTGCGTTCTGCATAAAACTACCTTAAATAAGCATTTTTTTAATATTTATTGTTATTTAAAATGTTAATTATAAATGTTAATTTAAATATATGAAAATTAAATATATTTAAATATATTAAATATTTAAATATAATATGTTATTTTAAAATGTTTAGATTAATTAGCATTAATCTAATTAATATTAGTCTAACTAATTCGTATAAATCTAATTAATATTGAAGAAAATTTAGTAAAAACTACTCTTAATTAAAACATTTAAATTATTGTATCTACTGTAAATTGGAATTAATTAAATGATTGCGTTGCGAAATCACTTAATTTGAAAACTATATTACTAAAATTGAACAATCCTTTTTGTCATCAAGCCAAAATCATCTTAAAAATAAGGGTTAATTTAAAGTGTCTAAAAAATGTTTCGATCAGTTAGATATTTAGTATTAGTCTAATTAAGTAGTATAAGTTTAATTAGTGTTAGTGTAATAACATATTGGAGAAAATTTAAAGGAAATTTTCTTAAATTAAACGCAGTATTAGTAAAATAAAAGGAGATTATATCATATCGACTTTTAGTTTCAATAAATAATAATAATGTAGACACGTGTGATGAATTTTAAAGGTTGTAAATACATGTGCGAATATTCAAACGCACACAAAAACACTCCCCGCACACAGACACACACACACACACACACACACACATATATATATATATATATATATATATATATATATATATATATATATATATATACGTATATATATATATATATATATATATATATATATATATATATATATATATATATATATATATATATGCTTGTTTTGTTTCATATCCCATTTCGTAGACAGTAACATTTAGACCTTGCCTTGACCATTGTCCTTAGCTTGTGGCCCAAAGACAAGGACCAACAAGACGTGGCCCAAAAGGAAGATGGCTAATTTTACATCACCCAGTAAAAGCCAGGCCTTTAAGCCTTTTACGACATGCATGAGCTACAATGGAGCTATTCTAACCCGAATATCTACAATTATATATATATATATATATATATATAATTAATTAAAAATGATTTTTCACCAGCTAATGATATATTAAGGAAACATTTCTGTAAACGTCAGCAATAAAAATATTAAATTCATTATCGCAATATATATATATATATATATATATATATATATATTACTTAAGCATGATAAATTCAATATTTATATATGTTCGAAGATAGAAATAACACAATTTGTTCTTTTCGGAGAAGACAGGACATTCATTCTACCCAATTAGTTGAACAAAAGTATAAATAATGGACAGTGTTGTTTCTTAAAACAGAAAACCGTCCTGTGTCAAAAATGGTAGTGACAATCGTTAAAAGATCATTGGATTCTGTAGCTTTCTTGAGCAATAAATATTACTGGAATTTACAATAGATATGTGTTTAAAATAATGGTAGTGATCTATTAAATTTAAGATACAGAAATATTTATTCAGCAATAAAATACAAACAGAGATCAGTAGTACAATTCAAAAAGTAACGGACGATTTTAAAATTCAAAAGATCTACATAATTAATTGTCCTTTGGATAACGTAATAAATAAAACACAGAATACTGAATTTTAAATAATTATGTATACATATTTTTTTTTCTAGTAAAGTTACAAGACCTTAACGATTAATTTGTAAATATTTTTAAAATATAGTAAAAAATATTATTTATTATATTCAAAATTAATTAAAATTTAGTTACTCAAAGCATATTAAAATTCTAATTAAGAACAGCAAAAGAATACTTTTAAATCCTTATTGGATATTTTTTTAATTTCATTTAAATTTTATTTTTTAATTCAAATTATGTCTACTTTTTCCTATATGCTAATATCATCTATGGATTTTGTTAAAAATTTATTATTCTGTTTAACTTCATCATTAATTAAAATTAAATTTCAAAATATTAAAAAAACCTTATTTATTATTTATCATTTCTTATATTTATTGAAGAAATTTCAGAAAATTGATTTTGAGCTTTTTTTATTTTTTATTTTTTTAAACTATTTAATTTCCATACTTTCACACATTTCATATTTTATATGTTCTTCTTTTATCCTTTTTTTTAACAATGTTTTACCTTAAAATTGATCCTCAATTTCCTAAGCATCAAGCGCACAACTGTGACAAAATATATTTCAACACAGAAATAGGTGGTGGAGTTTTTATTGAATTCTATTTCTATAATTTATTGAAAAATATGAATCTTCTTTTATTTTGCTTTCTAAGAAAATGATTTTTATCTGAAATATATTATTTATTTTTGATGTTTTGAAATATTTTGTTTATTATTTAAATAGTCATGCAATGTAATTTATAAAGTTAAATATGTAATGGGTATTTCTAATATATTTTAACAAGCTGCAAAGTCTTTTGCAAATAAAATATATTATATAAATTTTTATATTTTTAATTTAAGCAAACATGTTATAGCAAGGTAAGGTTTAAATCTGCAGGTTAATTTTTTTAAGTTAAAAAAATTAATATAATTATATTTAAAGCATAGATTTATATACAAATGTAGAGCTACTTCAGTTTGGCTCAGTAAAATTTGGAGAACTATAAATAACAAAAATAATCGTTAAGATTTTCAAATATTTATTTTATATATTAATTTGATTAAAATTTTTATTATACAGTAAACAATCTTCAAAAGTGACTAAAGCACAAAACAAGAAGTTGGAAACATGAAAAAAAAAATTTAATATTACTTCAAATATATTTTAATGGCTATACTTAATGATAAAAAATTTAAGAGAGAAAATATTGATGTAAAATAGAAGTGGAATATTGTTAGGACATAACTTGAGAATGTCAAAGTGCATTACACTGCTTGTAATGTAAAATTTTGTGTGTATTGCATCATCATCAACTAATGGGTTTTACTGTCGATTCGCACAAAAAATGGAGTACTCTTAAAATTATACCACTTTTGTGAAGATCTATTCATCTTCGGAAAATTTCTCAAAAAGAAGGAAAAAATGGTGCTACGTACTTGATTGAAGAAATAATTATCGTGATTAATTAAATGCTAACTAAAATTAAATTTACGGATTCTGCGGTATTTAGTGCAATCGATTCAGTGAATAAAATTTCATGGTTCACAATAACTTTTATTAAGAAATTCCATTTTGTGCCAGAGGCTCACTGGGATGTGAAGTGAGCTGGCATTTCTTTTCATCATTAAGTAATGTTAAATTTGTCACAAATCTGCAATTTTAATGGAAACACAATGACTTATCATTCGAATCAACTTTCATGAAAACCCTTTCAAATTAAATCGAAATTCATTATATTTAAATCTGGATTAATCAGATAAATTAATAAAATGGATTTGCTCTTCCATTTATTATACTAGTAATCTACAAGTGACGATAGAAAACCTAACTTTTAATGAATAATTTCTCTGCATTTGCTTGAGGTGTGGAAGATATCTCCAAAAACTCCCTCCAAACAGCCTGATTGCTGCTGCAGACGATTTCCAACGTTATAATATTCACAATTACGCTTTCTTGAATCAAAAATCTATGACCACACCTGCACTCTATTAAAAGAAAGCCTGGGCTTTCTACACGCTAGCTACAAGTTCGTAATTTATAAATTAGTATATATATGCCTATGTATATATATATACATGAAGGCGTTGCTTCATGACGATATTAGTAGATCTTTCAGCCGCATAGCATGTTATAAGGGACCCCGTGGAGGTAGATATGCTGTCAAATGTCAAATATGACTAAGATGGGAAGCATTGCTCACTCTATTGTATGGCCATGAGGAGTTGGAGGAACATTTTGGAACAGGGTATTTGGACAAATCTCGTGAAAATGTCGATAAATTTAGACTTGCGATGGTCCATGACTCATTTGTACTACATTGGCATTTCTGATAGCCTAAATTGCCCGCTGTATGGGAAAGACGAAATAATGTATAAACACCATAAATCAGGATGTCCAGCATTGCGTGAGGACTCCGAAGTGAGAATATACTGGAGCTCTAGAATTTTGCTTATGAGACATTAACTTTTCTTCTCTTAGTGTTTTTATTTTCTTCTGTGTGTTTTGCACTGTTTTTTTTTATTTTTTTCATTTTCTCTTTAATCACATAAGAGTTTGTCTTTTTCTCTTGCTATTGGAAATAAAAAAATATCTATGAAGACAGAATGTAATGTTTAATCAATATTTGCATTACATTCTGGCTTATTTTCTTCTGCATGGGTACTCACAAATGCGTAATATTTTCAACATTTTCCATTACATTTTAAACTTTTCTGAGTTGTATTGAAGACAAATACTTTTAGATTTTTTTCTCAACATAACTGAGAAAATAAAATATCTTATATGTATTTATTGTAGCTGAAAACCTTAGAACATATCTGTCAATAAAAAATATACATTTAGTGACATATATGTTTAGACTGACAGACAGTTATCTGACACATATACATTTACTCACAGACTTTTTACTAACTTTTGAATAAATATGCAAATTAATCAAAATCCTATGAACAAATTGTTCTTTCAAGTGGCTCTAATGAATTTAAGTAAATAACATTTATAGCGGAAAAATTGCGCATTATATTGAATTTTCATTTAACATTGCGAAAGTCAATTTTTGAATACTCTTAAGAGCAAAAAGATTTACTAAATTACTAAAAACTTATTCTATATTAAGTTCCTAAGATTGGATTCCTTACACTGTAACTGTTTATTGTGTAATTGAAGAACTTCGAGTTGGCATTAACTAACCATGTTAATTAATTTTGTTAATCAATTATTTTCCACCCTATGTTAGTTTCTCTTTGGACTTCCCTTTTTCGGAGATCTAATGATAATTATGAAAGTTATTATATGTGTCCTATTTTATGCGGAAAGTGTAACTGTACATCTTGAAAATTGGGGTTTATACAAAATGACGAAAAGATTATTGACGGCTTCGGAAAATAGCCAAATAATAATTACAAGCTAGTCAAAATCTGGTGCTACTGCCAAACATTTTAAGTGACATTTCGTCTAAAATATGGCATCAATCCCAAAAAAATTTAAGTTGTAATCCAGAATTTCATTAAATTTAGAGATACCACTGCAAACATTGTGCCACATACGATACTTTCACTAACAAGATGTTGTTAAACGAGAAAAATTTTGGCATAGGTTGCTTAGTAGGGTATTGGTAAACTTAAAGTAACTGTTATTTCAAATAGGAATTCAACGTTTTAGATTGCCATCGACAAATCTTAAAAGGCCATTTTAGCAAGAATAGGGCAAATGAAAGTAAAATTGAGGCTAAGATGCCAGTAGGCTAAAATATCGTTAGCAGAATGATGAACCAGATTTTTCCAAATTAGAAGTAAATAACTTCTTCAAGAGCTATTATTACAGGAAGTGATATAATAGAAATAAATGGTAATTTACAAATAAAATACTGTTATTTGACAAAAAAATGTATCTATTAAAACAGAAATATTTTTTTCATTTAAAATTCCATTTCAAATGTTCAATGATACACTTTGGTTAGATGGTTTTTACAAGATTTCTTTGACCATCACTTGTTATGGAAAGATATTCTTCACCATGAGTTCAATGTTTATTTCTTTTCCATTCAGAATCTAGACAAAAGGTCCAGCCTCTGATTTTCGGTTTTCTTTCTATTTTTTGGAAAGTATTATCTAGAAGTATTGGAAATGTTATAAAAGAATACAATGTTAAAGAATTCTTTTAGATAGAAGAATTTCACTTGTTTCGACAATCTACCCTATTTTCTTTTATAAAACTCCTTAAATATTTATTGATTTGTATTTAAGTAATTAAACCATTCAAGTAGTTTCTCAAACATATAATTTAAAATACATTTTAGTGTAATATTCATATTGATAAAATTATGTTTTCTTGAAGAAAAATACAAATAGCTCCATAGACTAATGGAAAAGAATCTGAACAAAATAATTTTTAAGAGATTAAAAAATGTAAAAAAAGTTAATAAATGTACGATTTAAACATTATATGTATAATAAAAGAAAATATTTCTTCTTTTATAAAAAGTTGCAATTTAAATATATTCAGTAGTTAATTAACTCATTAAGGTATTTTCGGTATAAGGCAGAGATTTATTTAAAGGAAAAAGTTTATGATTTGCAATAACACTAATTTTCCTCAATTAACGATAAAAACATCACAAAGAACACACATGAACATATGTAGAGTTTCTTCAAAGTAAGATAAACCAGTCTTACACTCAACTTACTATATTGTAAGTTATACGGAAACATATAAGCAAATTACAATTGAGAAATAAGCAGATGGATTATATTTGACAAATTGGATATGTTTGTTTGGTAAAAAGAAAAAAAAAGTTTCAATATGGAATGCGATCTCCGCACTCAAATATAAGGAAGTATATGAACAATAGGCGAGACTTACTATTAACGATTATTAAATATTATGCGGTATATAAAATCAATAGAAAGTGAGAATCTCACATAACTGCTCAACAGGAACAACATGAAGAGGATTGAAGAAAATAATAGATTTCTCCATGGGACCCGCGTCCTCAGGCAGTTGATCAAACCATGCACTTAATTGCTTTTCTGCTGACGACATTTTTCCTTGATAGAATTCTCTGTTGACTTGAGCTGTCACAATGTCGGATGGAACTATGACCTGCTGCTCCTCCATTAGAGAACATATCAGCACAAGGGTGTTATATCTATAGATTTTAGTAGTTACTATTGCCCTATATTACTCCAAATCTTTAATGCATTATCAATATCTTAGTATGAATGTCTTTTTTTTCAGGATGTTCGATGGATAACAGATTCGAAGTTCTCTCAAACTTAAGCCTTGTCTTCTATTGCATCCTACTGCATGTTTCGAAAAGGCATCCTTCTTAGAGGGATATCATTTTTAGACGTCTATGATTATATTGATCAAGAAGTAATCCCTCATAATTTCGTACTCTCCTTGTTTTCCTTGATATAATATTTCAGTGTGTATTTTATTGATTGTTTTGCTTTTTTCTTTCTCTAATTTACTTTGTTATTTATTTTTGTCGCTTTCCTTTAATACTTTTGATATAATTTCTTTGTATTGACTAATACTGTCAGTGATCTGATCCATGAGTTTGCTGTGCTTGAGTTCCCAAGAAAAAATGATCCGGGCGATTAAATCTAGACCAGGTTGCAGCTTTTCAATGGACAAATACATTTTGGTCCCTGCATCTGACAAACGAAGATGTATTTAGTCTCTGAGTGTATTAGTCGGTCACGATGGGTCGCTTTCTGGGCATCTCCCTAAAAGTGAGGGTCATTCGCGGGAATGGCTTTGACCATATAAACTGGTATAGAATTAAAACATGAATATGCTTTCTCTTGTAAGGCCTCATGGTGGAAGATTAGATCTGGGAGAAAAAAATGGCTAAGGTATTCTCTATCTGAAAAAAAAATTCTGCACCTAAAAGAAATTTTAAATTCATTGATAGGTACAACACATTCTAGTTTAGAGGAATCTAAGAAAAAGAAAACTGGAGGAAAATTTAATCTTGTCTAAATTTCTTGTTGTGTTTTCACTTAATAATAATATAACTTTTGATCTCTGTTTAAGAGCAAAACAGCTCACATTCTGTAGACGAAATTTAAATTTTACGCGGCAAAAAAATCTGGTGAATTATTAATAGAAAAACCTACCATTTCAGACAAAAAAATTTTACTAGCAGGAATTTGTTGGATTTATTATAAAAAATCAATCAACACAATGTGCTTCCTCAATGTGCCGTGTTTGTTTTTGATTTAATACATGTTGAGTATTAAATATTTCCAGAATTAAAAGATTAATATGTTGATATAATATGTTAGCAGTAATAAATGGAATGAAATTAATTCCCTCGAATGATCCGATTTTAAAATCAGCGTTCTTGAGATCAGATGGGGTTGGGGGTTCTTGTATGCGCAACACATTTCTTTGACCTACGCTTTTCAGGGACATGCAGTGCATCTAGCTTACTGATGTATCAATTTGCGGAAGTTATTATTTCTTCGCAGTTGGAGATGATTAGGATTCAAGCAATATGTATTTTTTTGCTCATCTCAATGAAGATGTGGCGTTTTAAAAAATATGACCTTATTAGCATCATTGCGGAAATCTTCATTCTCTTGTCAAATCTGGATGAATGGTGCTTTATCTGATCCGGGTTATAAAGTTATATCCAGTTAATAATTATCGATCAATTTATTTGGTTCGTGATGAAGGCTTTATCTACATGATTATCTTAGGCCCCAGTGAAACACTTGTTATAATTTTTCTTTGCTATGACACGTGTAAAAGATAAAAAGAAACGAAGCTTGAATATAGGGTGAAAACGGTATATTTATTATTTGCTCCAAGCAGTGTATTTAAGCTATGTCGTTTTTCAAAATGTAAATAGATCTATAAGCAATTGACAATAAAGTGAAACTAAAGAAACTTTTTCATTCCCTAATAAAACTATCAGATAGTTCTCATTTTTATCTGCACCTAATTTCCACGGTGTTCTCATATGAGTTGAATAACATTAGAATTATTATCTCGTCGTTATTTCTGTACTTCATTTCATGGTTGGAAACAGATCTGAAATGTTGGAGGAATTTATACTGCAAGGTGTTACAGAAGTAGAAATAATTTATATAAAAGGTTTCTGAACTCATTAAAACAATACAATTGTAAAGTTTCTTGATTCCATTCTTCTGAAGAAATTTAAATCAGGGTTGTCTAAATTGCCACTTATGACCATACATTCAACACCACTTTGCTTTTGTGTTTTAGAGGTCTAACAATCTTTACTTACTTTTTAGATTATAAGCATACAAATTGCAAAGCTTACGGCAAATGCTGTACAGACGTTACTCCCTTAGCACTACCAAGGAGGTGCATGTAACTTAAAGATGAGCTACCGACGCGGAGTAACAATACCACCGCAACCTCTACGAACATGTTAGACCGGGACCTACGATTTAAAGTGGATTCCGAACCATCACATACATGACACCACTGGAATACGTAACATGTGGTACCGAGCAACCAGAGTTCTAGTTCGTTGGCAATCAGGACTAGAGTAAAGTACCTACTACTATGAAAACAGTTTTTACCACTCCACAACGGAATGAAACCTTCTGGGAACTGCATCTGCAAGGTTCGTTCGCACTCCTCACGTCAAATAGGCAGAATTCACCGGTTTATAAATTTATAGTGTCCATTCCTGGATAAAAGTAAGAACTTTTAAATATAAGTTTCGAAAACCTTTATTAAGTTTTAATGTACCAACCGACCAGATTGTTTCTGGTCCTTGACCGAATAGTAATGCTACCGGGGAGTCACGTTAATGAATAGTAATAATCTAGGAACTGGTAAATTAACTGATATGGTCTATATAATTCCCCCCCTTATAGTTGAAAAGTAGGATTTAATAGTTACAAATGAAGGGAGAGAATTTTTTAAAGCGTTTTAGTTGATATAAAATATTTTTTTTTTGCATTTCTTTCATAATATAACCTTAATATTAAAAACAAACTATCAATAAAAATTAAACTAAATAATGTTGCTTAACATGGTGAAATTCCCTGAAAAGGCTTCAAATGTATTCATATACGTGACAAAAAATTAATTCCTACAATTATATCTGCTGAACAGTGTTACCAGTATCGGAAATAAAAGATAGTTGATCAGAAAACCAATTAAATCTAGAATAATTTTCTCATCTCCAATCGGTAGAATATTCGACACCAAACAAAATGTGGATTAGCAGTGAAAATGATTTATCGCAAAACTTCCATTTTGTTTCAGAATCGGACATTTGGTGATATATCATCATTATTGTAAATCAAATTCAAGCAAGAAATATATTTGTTCATTTCTAATTATTAAACAAACCATTTCGAAAATGGGTATTGCACAAATAAGAAAACTTTCTTAGGCAGTTGAATATTTCCATAGATTTCAATATTCTTTATCTGTTTTATCTATTTTGGATAATAGATATCGAAGTTGTAATCCCATTTTAAACGTATATTTTTAAATTTAAACGATTTAAGTTGTCACAAATAATTCAATAAAATCCATTTAGACTTAATATTTGTTCTTCCAAATGATCTATTTAATCTTAGTAAAATCAATTCTATAGATCGGTACTATTTTTAATAATTAATTTATATAACGGATTCAAAGAAAAATCATCATAATTTGTAAAAATAATATTTGATATATATTTTACATGCACAGTGCATGAAGAAATTTTTGTGAAAATTTGAAATATTTTAACTTATGCATATTTTATGTTTCATAAATTTTTGAATAGTTTAATATGCATTTTCGAGAATTTTCAAAAATAATAAACTTGTAACTTATAGGTTATTAAACAATTATTGATAATCATATTAAGAATTAATGTAGGGCCTGATGACCGAGTGATTAGCACTCTGGTGTTTGACACTTCATCGGGTTCGAGTCCCGGAGATGATGGATGTGAGTAGTGTCTCAGAATCCACTTCAAAGCGTAGGTCCGATCTAATATGACTATAGGGCTGGCAACCCGACACCGTAGAAAGTCTGCGTCATGGAACCAAATCAGACTTCTTCCTTCCTACTACTTCCTTCTTCCTACCATCACAACAGAAGCTGAAGCTCTTGGACTTGGTCTAGATGTTGCTGTCTACGAAGTAGTATAATAAAAAACAAGCGTAATTAACGTTTAGGTGAAGAAAATAAAAGTTCAAAAATTTACCAGGTATATATAGACAAGAGGTATATAGATATAGAATAAACAATATTTTTAAATTTAAGCTAATGGATAATAATATAGGGGGAGATAATTTAAGAAAAGCCGACAAAAATCGAAAAGTAAAATAATATCTTAATGGCACTATTTTTCAAATGGCTAATCTGACAGGAAAACATTTGTTATACCAGAAATGTTACTGATGTATAACAGATTCAGTGTGAAACAGGGTACCTACTACAATGGAAACACATTTTACCAGCACATTAAGAAATGAAAATTGTTAGGTTCTGTGCACTTCTGAGTTCTTGCAGAAATGAACATATTTTAACAGTTTATAAATTTCTTCCGCCTATACCTGGCTAAAAGTAACAGTTCTAAAATATAATTTTTTCCCAATCATTTTTTTGATGTCATCACAAAGAATTTAAGTTCGTCTACTATATCTGATTTGGAAAATTCTGGACATTTTCCATCAGATGAGGAAACATAAAAATGCTTATTGCTCTTAATGTGGCTGCATAAAAAGATATTTTCATTATAAAATTATGCCTATAGAATGTGAAAAAGTGAATTAATTTTTTTGTTAGTTTGGAAATTGTGAAGAATGTGGATTAATCATAATATTGATTATGACAATAGTTGCTATTTATTAGTAATATTTAAGGAAAGAAAATATCCAGAAATTCTAAAATAATAGAATTCTAAAATAACAGAATATTCTAAAATAATATATGGTAACTATATAAATTTGAAAACGGATCCATGTAATGAAATTTAAAATTAATGCAATTAATAATCATTAAAACAACTTTGGTGAAATGGTGAATCGAGCTCATCTACGTCGTTGCTCGGCTCATCATGGCGAATCCGAGACGGCAAGATACTGTCAAGCTGGAGAACTCCGGCTTCAGACAATGATTTCGGTCAACTTTGTTCAACTCCTGTGTGTGCATTTTCCTTTATTTTGTGTTTTTTCTCATTTTTGTATTGCCTTACCATTGAAATAAAAAAAAGATAATAAGTTAAAGAAATTGTATTATCCAATAATCATAAATAAACCTGATAGATGTCTCAGAAGGACGGAAAATACAATATGTGCGTTATTTTGCATATGTTCCTATTGTTATTTCTTATCACACTTGGTCGGCAGCAGCATCTAGACTATTTTCAAGAACTCACGTGTACTCATGGGAGGAATCAGTGCTTCCGGATGACTTTTATGGGTAACTACCCCATTTGCTTATCATATAGCAGAAAACCTGGAAAACTCCGACCAGGTAGTCCGACTAAAGAGGAAAATGCTGAACATCACAAACGTTTTATCGCACATATATTTTAGCATCCATTATTCAGAAAGGGAAAAAGTATCATTCGATTTTTTTTATAGTAGATATTTTTAGAACATGTCAAATATGAAAATTCAAAAGTCTTCTTCAAGACATGTCAAAATAATTTTGTTTCCAAATAAAGCGCTCGCACTTGAAAACAATTCAATCATCATAAAAATATATATATATATTTTTTAGATCGACTTAAAATACAATATGTTGGTTATTTTGCACATGTTTTTGTTGTTATTTCTTATCCCACTTCAACAGATCAACGGCAACATCTAGATCAGGTGTGTCTAAATCATCTAGCCCATGAACCCGTGTGTTCTCTTGGGAGGAAGGAAGGGAGGGATATCTGGGCAGCTTCTAATGTTCAGGAGCACCCGAATGTAGATGTCTGACTTGATCCGTGTCGTTGAAGAAGGGGTTCAGTGTCTTCCGGGATGACTTTTAGGGTGATTTACGCCATTTACTTATCATATGCGAGAAAAACCTATAAAACTCTCACCAGGTAACCCGACTACTGAGGTAAAATGCTGAACATCCCAAACGCCGTCGAGTTTCCTCGTGTTTTGGCACATATCTTTTAGTATTCATTATTCACAAAAGGAAAAGTATCTCTCTTTTTTCTTTTATTTTTAAAGTAGATATGAAAAATTCAGAACACTTTTTTAGGCATGAAAAAAAAAATTTTGCTTCCAAATAAAGCGTGAAAAAATTAACACTAGAAGACAAAAGTTGTTGAAAGGATAATAAGATTTACGCCAAAACAAAAAAACGTTAAAAATAACTCTCAGATATCAGCACTTGAAAATTTTTTTTTTCCAACTTATCGTCTCGAAATAGGATACAGACATGAACTAGATTTATTTCCGTCCTTTCATTCCAGGAAGAAAAAAATGTTTCACATTTGTCGGCTGAATCTCTGATCTTAAGATGGCACACAACATCCGGTTCTGGTTCTTGATCGATACCTTTTCTTCGATTCACTCGAGAAAGAATGCCGTCCTTTTGGAATCTTTCCCACTGCTTTTTATTGTGTCTTTTTACCCTAAAAGCCGGTGACCATCTCCACGTTTCGAAGTTATATTGTTTTCTTTTTGTTTCCTTTCTTTTTTGTTCCGAAAAAACTTTATTTAGAAAAGAGATTTGGAGACACCGGCACAAAAGGGCTGAAGAATATGTTTCGGAATGCCAAATGAGAACTCCCGAGTGAAAGTGTAATTGCCGACTTTGGAAAAGAGTTCTCATAACTTACAGATTCCCTTTTATGTTGATCGTTCAACCGATTGGATTCGAATTTTGGATTTTTAACAAGATTGTGTTTGGCTAAATGAATAATTTTTTTATTGTGATTGTATTCCGAAATCATTTAATTAGAATTCTATAGTGCTAAAATGGAGCTGGCATTTTGTAATAAAGATAAAATTAAAATTTGAAAGTATTTTGGGAACCAAAACGAATAATTTTAGATAGGCATTTTTGGAATACTTTACATTTGGAATAAGTATTCTTCTAGGTTTGGTGACATCGCACGCTAACTTCCAAATTGTGTGTTAAATGTTTAAAAAAACTAAATTTTATGCTTAACACATTGAAGAGGGTATCATATTGGTATGGAAAAGTATATGATCTAAATTCCAGTAACTGTTTTTTGTAAAGATTTATTCAAAATAAAAAATATATATATAAAAAGAAAAATCTTTAAAAATAATGATTGCAAAAATATTTAATGTATTCCGTAATGTTAGGCATTTCTAGGCTCTCAGGCTGATTCCGTTGCTCGAAAGGGCCTAAATTATTTCAATCAAATTGTTCTGGAATGTCTACTATTATGGGATACCATATATAGAACAGTGTGAAAATAGGACTTTTTCACACCTACGGGAGAGAGTAAAGAGTAAGAATTTCAGTGAGACAGAGCTAGATAGAATACCAAACAACTTCGCCTTTTCAGACTTATAACATGATATGACTGTCTGGGTGAACACTTATATCGTACTGGTGTATATGACCATCCCTACCATCGTCATTGTGGCTTGGAAGAACCTATGAATAGAATACACCTGAAATGTGGCAAGACACTCCATCAAACTGACTCGAGATCGCAAGATATTAGCTTGCCAGAGAGCTCTTGGGGTGTTGACTTCGGTCTTTACTTCTTCTACTGTTTTTTTTTTTTCCTTTGTTGTATTTGTTTATATGTAGGTATTTTTCGCCATTGAAAATAAAAAAAAGGAAATTTTAGACATCTCTGCAAATTACGTGAAGTTCCGTCATCCGTTTTTAAGATACTAAGTAAATAGTTATGTTAATGATTTAGTAAATCTTATATATAAGTAATAAAGAAACTAAAATTCTAATGATGGAGAAAATGTAACGCTATTTTTGTAATCATTAGAGTTTATAAAATAAATTATTTTTTAAAAGGGTTCATGTTAGTTAAATTATACTTACCTTATTTTGTGTTTTTTAAACAAACTCTTCATTTGTTAGACAACTGTTACTAAATTAATGAAAGGCATTGCATATATTGAGGTTGAATATTGACTGCAGCTAGTTTCATTTAAATGTTCAGCTATTTGTCCCATGTGAAACCTGTTTCAACACTAACTACAAATAATAATTTATAAGGCTCATGGAATCATTCCACATCAACACAAACTCTCCGTACACGAGGGTGAAGTGTTTGTCCTTCAGAACTTTCTTTAACAGTCTAAGACGTGATAGTTAGGTTGCAGATCCAGACAGTAAAGTTAATGATGCAATGTCCTGGTATTGAGAAGGTGCGGTCATGCGTTAATGAGCAATAAAATCACACTCCATGAGAAGTTTTCCCACCAACTATGATAACATTTTAGAGGTTCTTTAAAGTATCGCAATATTACTAATAATATACCACGCTAAGACAAGGATTGTGTTTAGAACTGAAATAATTTTCTTTAGTTTAGAAAAGATGTGGATGAATCTGTTTATATATACAATGACGGTGGAAATGACGGTTAGACATTTTAACAATTATTTCAAAAGAGATAAAACTCAGAGGTTAAAAGAATTCAAAGTGACTATTTTAAAGAAAATATTTTTTCAATATTTATAACAATTTTCAGTATTATGGGCAAGTAAGAATCAACTGGACAAATGGTATTAAAAAAAATTGGTCGGTATTTGATCTTGAAGGAATGAGATTTGATCTACGATGATTTTGAATGATCCACTAATTTTGAACAATCAGTCCAATATTACTCGCCTCTAAATTGATGTAACATGTTTATGCTTTTATATTTCTTTTCAAAAAAAATAATAATAAGGAATAAAATAAGCAAGTAAAGAAATTGTAATTTTTTTCAAAAAAATATTATAATTTCATTATTTGCTTTACGAAAGTATTAATTATTAATTGCTCTCACAGAAAAAAACCGCAAAAATCAGTCCCTGTATTTAAGTATTTTTCATTAATTATATGTTTGCCTTTAGAGTTGCAATACGATGAGCTTTCATATTCTTATAAACTGATTAAGTATGGTATTTTTTATTTAAACGAGCTATATTTTAAGTATATGTACTTATTCCAAAGTAAAGTTAAATAGTATCCTTTCAGAAAAGATTATATGTCAATTTATTATATTTCCACGTATGTGTGTGACGACTAGAAAGAGTGTTAATGCGCAAACAGTTCGAAGAATTATCTGACATGAAGTACTTAATGGTAGAAATCAGAAAGAAGATCATTCTCATCAAGATGAAATGAAAGAAAAGGCTGGGTAATGTTTATGAATATATCCATAATGATATTGATTATAATTTACGATATTATTTTCCAGAACATAGTAAATTTAATGTTTTATGATGTGATGGAAGTAGTAAAATATTTGACACAGAAACGTAGAATTAAAGCTCATAAATGTCGTTCCATCAATGAATCATGATGGGTAAAGTGTCATGCCGGCTATTTGAATTGAAACGTTAACGTTCTTTGAAGTTAAGAGGGATAGTTTCAAATATTTGTAGATATTACACGGCAATGTGTAAACATCTGTTGACAGTTTATATATCAGAAGCCAACGCAACTTTCAGCATGAAAACGATCCAAAACACACAGCAAATGACACATTTACAAAGGACTAAGCAGCTCTATATCCCTCCTCATTGACCAGATTTGAATTCTGTCGAAGTATGAGATTAACTTGACAGAAGAATTAGAAAATTCAGTGTTCGAGAAAAAAAGATTTCATAAAAAATGAATTGTTACAAGAAGGTTTTTGAAGGTTCAGATAACTCAAAAAATACTCCTAAAATCTCCTAAAAATTTTACTCCTAAAATCTTAATTTCAAAGTCAAGGATCAATGATAAGCTATCATTGACTCATGACACCAAGTTACAAAATATTAAATTATGTTCAATTGAGTAACTAACGATACTTTTCCAGTTTCCTTGATGTGTATTTATACTTTTGTTATTATGGCAGTTTAATTAAATAATTTTTTTTTATCAGTTTGGTGTTTCTCTTTTTTTTACTTAAAAATAGGTAAATACAATTTTTATTTCGATATAGAACATATTGTAGTTTTAGTAATTCTAATTAAATAGTATTATTAGTATTTATAATTATATAACAAATACCATTTCTGAGGAAGTATGCTGACTGTTGTGATTGACTGCATAGATTTTATATATTGTATAATGTATTTTGTATACACTTTTACTGATATATATATATATATATATGCTTTCCATAACGTAAAACGAAAAGAGGCATTTATTTTATTTTATTTATTTATCATTTTTTTTTAATAATTGATGCCTATTTATGAAATTAAATACTGCTAATTATTGTGTCCGATTCAATAAATGACAGATTTTCAACTAATAATTTCAAATAAATGGTATATTTATGAAGTAAAACGCGTATCTTTACTGTAAATATCGATCTTTATTTGATTCAATATAAAGACATTTCACAGTCAAGCGTGGATCTGATAATATTAAAATGGTTTTCTTTAACTGTATAGTGATATTGAACATTGTAAAGAAGCAGTTAGCTTTCATATATTACTCTGTATAATAAAAAAATCATAGACGTCAATGCAACTGATGTTACTTATTTTACATTAATTACATATCAAATTAAAAAAGACTGCATTTAAACGAAGATTCAGCACAATGGTAACCAGGGAAAGAATAAAGTGTTGCATGGCAGAAAGGAATTTGAAGGACTTCAAAGTGTTAATTTTTAAAAGCCTATTCAAACAGCATAAAACTGATGAAAAAAATATTTAAATTCTTATGAATGTTAATGCATCATATTATTGAAAACTAAAGCAATACTAACCTTTATTAAATGATTCACAATAGTTAGCAGTGTCTAGTTTCATTAATATCCACCAATTTCTCAAAAATCCTCAAGATGTCATCTTTTTTTAAATCGTTTCACAAACTAGCTTTTTATTTTTTATTATAAAAAATAGCCTTTCTTTTATCCAAATGATACGAAGATAAAGCATCATTCTGAATCCCATCACTGTATTTTCGGCAGGATATAGATATTATCACTCCTTTCTATTTTTGTTTTTTTCAGGAAAAAAAAAAACATTTTATTGAAGACCATTTTAAAAAACTGTTTGACTTTTGAATAGACTTTTGCCATTGTTTTATCATTATTTAAGCTACTGTTTTTTTTTTTTATTATTGTGTGTTTTACCTACTGAAGATCACATTTTAAAGAATTTTCTTCTGTTAGAAACATATATACAACTTGGTACACCTGTGTGATTCATTTTATTTTTTGGAATGAATAATTATGCTTGTTTTAAATAAATTATTCATGAAAAGCACTATTATATTTTATACAAAAGAGTATTGATCACAATGTTTGTAGTGAAATACATTATTCAAGAAGATAGACAAATATAAATATACAATTTGCTTACGAAAAATGAAAATGTTCAATTTACTGAAAATTGTTTTCTTTTTCAAAAGAGTTTTACATTTTGCCATTCTTAGAAGAATTGTCGGTGAGTCATAAATTATTTATTTTCTAAAAGAATTACATTATTAGAAGAACAGACAACATGATTTTATAATTTCCAGTAAGTATTGTTCATAGAATACTCTTTCCACAGTTCTATTACTATATTACTCGGATTGTATTCAGCATTACTTGTAATAACTTTACATTTTAATTAGTATGAAAGCTTAACTAATTTATTGTTTAAAACTATGAGAGAAAATATAACTTTTGCCCTTTGAAATTAATTCCTCTAAATTTTTAAAGGAAATACTTTACCAAAGCAAAGTTGTGTATTGTATATATTTGAAATATATTTTTACATAAAATAAATTTAATGGATAGAGGAATCTTTTAATACTTAAAAAGATTTTACTTTATTAGAAATAAATGCGTAACCATTAATTTTCTGTGCAAACGAAATAATATGTAAACTAAATAATTTGCTTTAAATGTATAAAATCTTTCAGTAAATGTAAAGGTTAGTAAATAATATGTGAACGAACGTAAAGCAAACGAAATATGTTATATGTAAAGCAAATGAAATAATTTGCAATAACAAAATATCAATCATTGCATCCAATTTAATTATTTATTTCCCGAAATGTTATATCAAATCACAATGTCCTACATTATTATAGCCTTAAATGATACATTGAGTATTGCACAATTCAGCAATCTCGATGTTTGAATAAATTCCTTGTTTATTATTAAAGGCATTATATACCATCAATCACTCAATTGTTTGCTACACTACTTTATCCATTATATTCCTCATTGGAATGTAATGATTAAAATAGTGTTTATATACATACATATATATATATATATATATATATATATATATATATATATATATATATATATATATATATATATATATATATATATATATATATATATATATTCCTTACAATTTTATTGTTGCATACTGTATTACTTGTAATAGATTTACATTTTCATTAGTATGAAAGTTTAAGTAATTAAATTTTGAAACTATGAGAGAGAAAAACTTCTACAATTTGTAATTTATATATACGCATATATAAGTAAGTGAAATAATTTGCAGTGTCAAAATATTCATATCAATCATTGCATCCAATTTAATAATTTATTTCCATAAATTTTATATTAAATGCAAGATCCTACGTTATTATGACTTAAATGATACATTGAGTACTGCGCAATTCAGCAATCTCGATGTTCGAATCAATTCCTTGTTTATTATTAAAGACATTGCATACCATCAATCACTCAACTGTTTGTTACACTACTTTAATCATTATATTTCTCATTGGAGACGATGTTTCCATCTTCCGTCACAGAAAGTGACTTAGAGAATCAATCATGCTGACGGGCAAAGCTCCACGATGAACCCCGAACTCCCACAAGAATCCAATCAACGTAACGTTTACTTTATCGACGAGTCGTGCAGGAAAGCGATCCTACGGCTCCCTAATGCCCCTGTAGAGTTTTCTCTCTCGTCTGTTATCGTTTCAACGACGGCACTGGGTGATAAATGTGGGCTTCCCTTAACTACAGGGTTTTATGGTTGAAACCCGTGCAAAAGGACGCCCAGATTGAATTTTGAAGAGGCAGCGCGCTAAAATTAGAAAGGATTAATAAACTGGCAGGCTTGTGTTGGTTATCTCGAGCGCGAAATTGGATGAATAGTTTGATTCGGTTTCGAAATAGTTCTTTCGATTAGTTAAGAGAGAAAGACTAAGTCAGAACTGGGCTGTTGAAAAGATTTAATTGAATACTTTTGCAAGAAGTTTCAATGGGGCTTAATTAAAAGCTATATTCGTACGTTAAATTGTAGCGGGAAAAGTCTTAATGTGCGCTCTGCATAAAACTACATTAAATAAGCGTTTTTTTTTAACACTAGGGTTATTTAAATTGTCTCAATATGTAATTAGTATTAGTCTAATTAATATTTGTATAACTAATTCATATAAGTTTAATTAATATAGAAGAATATTTGATAAAAAGCTTCTTTTAACTCAAACGATAGAATTATTGTACCTACTAAAAGTTTGATTAATTAAATGATTGTGTTGCGAAATAACTTAATTTGATTACCATGTTGTTAAAATTGAGCAATCCCATTGTAATGAAGGCAAAGGTATCTTAAAGATAGGGGTTAATTTAAAGTGTCTAATAAGTTTCAATCAGTTAGGTATTTAATATTATTCTAATTAAGTAGTATAAATTTAATTAATGTTAGTCTAATTATATATTGGTGTGATAGCGTTTCTTAAAAATTCACCAGCTAATGATATATTAAGAAAACGTTTATGTATATGTCAATAATAAAAATAATTCATTCATTTCATGGATGAATTATTTTATTTATTCATTTCATTCTTATTCATTTCAGTTCATTTAAATTCATTACTGCAATATATATATATATATATATATATATATACTTAATATATGATAAATGGGGGGGTATTTACATATGTCCGAAGATTTATTTAACACAATTTATTCTCTTCGAAAGGAGACAGGGTTTCATTCTACCCAATAAACAAAGAAAAATTGGCATTTATATTTCTTATCGTTGTACAAAAGTATAAATAATGGACTGTGTGGTTTCTTAAAAAAAAACCCGTAAACATACAGTCCTGTACAAAAAGGGTAGTGACAATCGTTAAAAGATCATTGCATTTTGTAACTTTTTGAGTAATAAATATTACTGAGATTTACAAATATTTAAACAATAATAAAATACAAACAGATATCAGTAGTACATTTCAAAAAGTAACGGCGATTCTAAAATTCAAAAGGTCTACATAATTAATTGTCCTTTGAATAACGTAATAAATAAAACACACAATACTGAAGCTAATGCCACCTATTAATATTATTGGTATAGTATAATTTTGTTTCATTTCAGCATTAATTAAAAATTAAATTTCGACAATATTAAAAATACCCCATTTATTGTTTATCGCCCGTTATATTTTTTGTATATTTATTGATTTTGAACTTACTTTATATTTTTTAATCTTTTTTTCAATAATTTATTTTAATTACTTTTACACATTTCATTTTTTATATATTCTTTTTTATCATTTTTTTTAACAATTCCTTACATAAATTGCACGTCAATTTCTATGTATCTATCACAAAGCTGTGATAAAATATATTTATACATAGAAATAGGGGTGAAGACATTTCCAAAAATTATACGGAAGTAACATTTATTTGTATGGAATTTTATTAAATTCTATCTCCACAATTTATTGTAAATCATTAATTCTCATTATTTTACTTTCTAAGGAAATGTTTATTTTCTGAAATTTATTGTTTGCATCTTTTGACATGTGTTTTGATATATTTTGTTTATTATTAAAATAGATAGCCATGCAATGTAATTTTTGTGTAATTTTTTATGTAAAATATATAACCGATTTGTAATGGTAACCGATTTGTAATATATTTTTTGACAAGCTTCAAAGTCCTTTGCAAACAAAATATACTTTATAAATTTTAATCTTTATATTTTAAGCAAGGTAAGACATCAAAAAAATGATTTCAATGTGTGTGTTATTGTTTAAATAGTTATTTTATGTGATGCTCAATAACAAACGGAGAAATATAATTAAAATTTTTTTTTTTATTACACAATAATTTTTTTACAAGTAAACAAGCGTAGAAATTGAATATAGTAGAAAACTTGGAAACAAAAAAGTTTTTAAAGATTACTTCAAAAATATTTTATTTTTCATACTTAATGGAAAAAAATTAAGGAGCGAGCTTGATTTAAAACATAAGAAGAATATTGATAAGACATGGTTTGAGAACGTCAAACTTAATTATACCCCTTTTAATGAACAGTTATGTTGGTCATTGCATCATCATCATCTAACAGATTTTACTGTAGATTCGTACAAAAAAAAAGGAATACTCTTAACAGCTTTAATAATTGCATCACTTTTGTGACGATCTATTTATCCTTGGGAAATTTCTCAAAAAGAACGAAAGTATGATGCTAAGTACTTAACTGAAAAAAATTATCATAATTAATTACCAGCGATCTAGAAATTTATTTTACGGAATCTACGATATTTAGCACAATTGATTCAGTGTGCAAAATTCATGATTAGTTGGTAACACACAAACTTTTATTAAAAAAATTCCATTTTGTGCCAGAGGCACACTGTCGGTTTTAATTGAGCTGGCATTTCCTTTCCTCACTAAGTAATGTTAAATCTGTCACAAATGAGTCGTTTTAATGGAAACAAGATGACTTATCTTTCGAAAACAAAATGTGTTTTCATGTAAACCATTTCAAATTAAATCAAAATGCATTACTTTTAAATCTGAGTAAATCAAAATAATAATTTAAAAGAATAGGGCCTTTCATTTATTATACTAAATTAAATCTATTTGCATCGCAGTCTATACATCTCTTTCATTATACTTTCATTATACTTCTTTATATTATAAACATATTTATTTAAAAATATGTATTTTACTCCTCACAGAGTACGTAAACAATTTTACTTAAGAATTCATGACAAAGAGATTAATTCACAACAATGAATTTATGACACTAAAACATTCCACGATTAACCTATAAACAAAGGATGATAGAAAACATTATCTTTTAACGGATACTTTCTCTGCATTTGCGTGAGGTATGAGAGCAATCTCCAAAAACTCCCACCAGCCAGCCTGATTGTTGCTCCCAAAGCTTAGCAACGTTATAATCTTCGCAAATCAGCTTTCTGAATTTAAAATTATGACCGCCCCGCAGTCTGTTAATAAAGTCAGCATGAGTTTTCTACAAATTAGCTATAAGTCGACAAATTTATAAATTATTATACGAAATATCAACATATGAACACGCATATGTATATTTTTGTTTGTGTACTTTAGCCACCTAGGACGTTACCCTGGTCACCACGTGGAGGGAGATCTACTGTCGCACTCAAAGTCAAAGGAGACTTGGAAGGCATTGTTCACTGTTCATATCACTTCGAGGAGTTGGAGGACATTTTTAAACAGGGTATTTTGGACAAACCTCGTGAAAACGCTGTCGAGGAATTTTGACATGCGGTGGGCCATGACAGTTTGGCGAGTCATCTAGACAGCTTTGGCATTTTCGCAAACCAAATTTCCCTCTGTGGGAAAGACGAGATGATGGACAAGCACCATAAAGCAGGATACCCAGTCTTGCGTGAGATGCCATATGTGAAAAATACTGGAGCGCTATAAATTTGCTTACGAGATATTAACTTTTTTACCTTGATATTTTTTACACTATTTTTTATTTTTTCTCTTTGGTCACGTAAAAGTTTGTCTTTTTTTTCTTGACATTGTGAGTAAATATATATATATATATATATATATATATGAAGACAGAATGTAATGCTTATTAAATATTGCCATTATAAATTGATGTATTTTTTTCTGCATTCCAAACATTCCTTTAATCTTTTTTCTCAACATAATTGAGGAATTAAATGTATCCTATATTCATTGTAGCTGAAAACTCTAGAATATATATCTCAAATATATATACAGTTTTGAAATAAATATGCAAATTAATCAAAATCATAAGAACAAATCGTTCTTTCAACTGGCTAAACAGAAATTATGTAAATAAAGGGCCAGAATTTGTTCAGTATATTCAATTTTCGTTTAAGATTGAGAGAGCCAATTTTTGAATACCCCTAACTCCAAAAATTTTACTAAATTATTACAAAACATATTCTTTACAAAATTTATCAGGTTGAATCGCTTAAGTTGTAATTCTTGTATATCGTAATTGAAAATTACGAGTAAGCAATTAATTAACCATGTTAAGTAATTTTGTTAATCGACAAATTTGCACACTAAGCCAGTTCCTTACGGGTGATTTTCAGAGATGGCCTTTTTCGGCGATAATGATAATTAGGAGTGTTATTAGATGTGTCCTATTTTTGTAGCTTTACATCTTGAAAAGCGAAAGTCCTTACAAAATGATAGGAAGTTTAGTGATAGTAAGGCAAAGCAGTGACTAATAATTGCAAACTAGTCAAACTCTGGTGCTATTGTAAACTATTTTAAGTGATATTTCTTCTAAATTATGGCATCAATCAGAAAAAAGTAAGGACTATCCAAAAGTCCATTACAAATCAGAAAACATTGCGCCACATACGATAATGTCACTAAAGAGATCTTCTTGAACGACAATTTTGGCGACGAACTTTTTGGCGTGGGATGCTTGACATGGCATTGGCAAACTTGGAATAACTTTATTTCAAATATAAATTCGACGTTTTAAATTATCATTGACAAATTTTTAAAAGCCATGTTAGCAAGCCTATGCCAAATAAAAGTAAAAATGAGGCTAAGATACCTGATAAACTAAATTATCATTAGTGGTGTGATGAACCATATTTTTAAAGATTAGAAAATAAATTAATCATGGACCATTGTGACTGGAAGTGATGTAATAGAAATAAATAGTATTTTAGAAACATAATAATGTTATTTAATTAAAGAAATGTATTTATTTAAACATAAATAGTTTTTCATTTAAAATCGATTTCAAATGTTCAATGTTACGCTTTGGTCAGATAGTTTGGATAAGATTTCTTTGACAATCACTTGTTATGGAAAGATATTCTTCACCATAAGTTCAATATTTATTTCTTTTCCATTCAGGTTTTAGACGAAAGGTCCAGCTTCTGTTTTTCGCTTTTTGCTGCTCTTTTGGGAAAGCATTATCTGGAGGTATTGGAAATGTTGCAAAAGAATACAATGTTAAAAGATTCTTTTAGATAGAAGAATTTCACTTGTTCTACCAATCTACCCAATTTTCTTTTTATAAACCTCCTAAAACATTTATTTATTTGTATTTAAGTAACTAAACCTTCAAGTAATTTCTCAAATATTTAATATAAATAGTTAAAATTTCTCAAATATTTAATATAAATAGTTAATATTTCTCAAATTTAATATAAATTTAAAATTTCTCAAATATTTAAATAAATTTAATATTTCTCAAGTTAATTTAAATTTGTACTCTTTTCTACTTTTTAGAGTAATATTCAAATTGATGAAATTATATTTTCTTTGAGAAAAATAATAAATAGCTTGATAGACTAATGCAATAGAATTTGTAAAGATAAATTTTTAACTGTGCTTTTTTAAAAAAAAAAATAAAATAATGTAAATAAAAGCACGATTTAAACGCAATATGGTAAAATAAAACCAAAATATTGTAATTTTGCAAAATAGAAATAATTGAATTTTTAATGTAGTTGGTAATTAAGTGATTAAGGTATTTTTGGTATAAGGCATTGATTTTATTTAAAGTAAAAGCATATTATTTGTAATAGCATCGGTTTCCCTTAATGAACAAAAAAAAAAACATAATAAAGAACACACATAAACATATGTGAAGTGATATAAACCAGTCTCAATCTGAGTTTGCTATATTATAAGGTATACTACAACATAAAATCAAATTATAATGTAGAAATAAGCATATGGAGGGTAATAAGAAATTGGATATACTTGTTTGGTAAAAAGGTTTCCAATATGGGGTGGGATCACCACTGTAAGCAATATGTGAGGCTCATTATTAAAGATTATTAACTGTTATGCGATATATAAAATCATTAGCTGCTGTACAAGAATCAAGAAAGGATGAAATCATTGCTGCTGTAAAGAACTGCTTGAAGAAGAATGAACAGATTCATCCATAAGACTCGAATCCTCAGACAAGTTGATTAATCCATGGTCTTAATTGCTATCTGCTGACGATATGTTTCCATGAAAGAACTGTAATCTTCAGCTGTCTCCATGTGGAATAAAAAAATAAAACTTGCTGCTCCTCCATTAGAGAACATATAAGCACGAGAATGTTATATCCACAGATTTTAGTAGTTAATATTGCATTATATTACTCCAAATCTTTAGTGTTAGTATTATCAATATTTCAGTATGAATGTCTTTCATGGATATTCGACGGATAACAGATTCCTTGTTGTCTCAAACTCAAGCTTTGCCTTCTGTTGCTTTCCAAACTGGATCCATCTTAAAGGAATATTGGAATATCTTTCCTAGATGAGTACGGTTATCTTGATCAAGAAGCAATACAGTAATCTCTATCCTCATTATTTTGCAGTCGCATTATTTTCTTTTTCGTGCTAGGGGCTAGATATTTCATCTTCTTTCCTAATAGCTTGTAATGATACAATATTTCAGTGTGCATTATATACTGAATTGATTGCTTTGTTATTCCCTCCTCTAATTTATTTTGCTATTTATTTTTGTTACTTTCCTTAACGCTTTCGATATAATTTCCTTGTATTGGACTAATACTGTCAGTGTTCTGACCCATGAGTTTGCCGTGCTTGGCGAGTTCCCAAGAAAAGATGATCCTGGCGATTAAAACTAGACCGGGTTGCAGCTCTTGAATGGCCAAATACATTTTGGTCCCTGCATCTGACAGACGAAGATGTATTTAGTTTCTGAGTGTATTAGTCGGTCACGGTAGGTTATTTTCTGGGCATCTCCCTAAAACCTCATATAGAACCAAAACATGAATATGTTGTCTCTTGTAGGGCTTCATGGTGGGCGATTAGATCTGGGAGAAAAAATACGGCTAAAATATTATTTCTTTGAAAGAAAACTATGTACAAAAAAAAGAAATTTTAGATTCATATCTAGGTACAGCACATTACTAGTTTAGAGGAATCTAATGAAAAGAAAATGAAGGAAAATTGAATCTTTCCAGAATGTCTTGTGTTTTCACCTAGAAATAATATTTTAACTTTTGATTTCCGTTTAAGAGCAAATAAAGCTCACATTCTGTCGACGGAGATTTGAAATTCGTACAGAAAAAATGATCTGATGAATTACAAATCGAACAGATCATCTCAGACAAACACATTTTTTACTAGTTACAATTTATTGGACTTAATATAAAAACAACAACCACACAATGTACTTGTCAAGGTGTCGTGTCTGTTTTGGATTTAATATTTGTTTAACAGCATGAAATATTTCCAGAATTAAGTGATTAATGTGTTGATATATTGCTAATAATAATAAAATATTCTATTACATAAATATTCCATTTTAAAATCCTGGTGATTGAGTTCATATTGGGTTGAGGATCTTGCATGAGCAACACATATCTTTGACTTACACCTTTAAGAGACAGCCGGTACACCTAATTTATAGATGTATCAATTGACTGGCACTTTTCCTACTTACTATATTACTTGGCATATCATTGAGGGTGAGGTCTTTCATAAGACCTTATTAGCGTCATTGCAGAACTATTTTTTCTCTTATAGGAAATTTCTATGAGTGATGATTTATAAGATCCTGATTTATTTTTTTCATCCAGTTCATAGTCTTTTCTCAAAATATTTGGTTCGGGATAAAGGCTTTACTTCACCACAGTGAAGCTCGTCATACAATTTTTTTCCTATGGTATCAATGGAAAAGATCAAAAGAGCAGCTGGAATGGAAGATGGAGATTGTACATTTATTATTTTTCAAACCCTGAATTTAAATTATGTTACCTTTCAAAATTTAAGTAGATCTACAAGCAATTGGCTATAAAACTAAAACTGAAAAAATATTTTCATTTCCTAATAAAAACTATCACATATATCTCATTTTTATCTGCATCGATTGTTTCTTTTTTTCTCATCTGAGTTAAACTACATAATATCTGAGTTTTTACTTCGTTGTCATTTCTATAATCCACTTCTTGGTTGAAAATCGAATTGAAATGTTGGAGGAATTTATACTGCAAGGTGTTACAGAAGTAGAAAGAATTTATATAAAAGTTTTCTGAACTCATTAAAATAATGCAGTTGTAAAAATGCATTGGTTCCATTCTTCTGAAGAAATTTAAATCAGGCTTGTCTAAATTGCCACTTATGGCCATACATTCAACAACACTTTGCTTTTTAAAATATCAAAATATCATTATTCAAAAAGGTTTTAGAGGCCAAAACATCTTGTTTAATCTTTTACTTACTTTATATTATAAGCATACAAACTGCAAAGCAAAATCAAAGTGTGGCAAATATCAGCAATCTCATTTACCTAACCGAAAGACTTGAATGAAATGGTGGTTATAAGGATTTACCATAACACTCAGTTTACGCTATTCTGGCGCAGGAACAACTAAACCAACTGTTTCTTGTATTAAATACACTACACAACAATACCTACAAATAATATGATATTTCGAGTAACATGTTCTGTTTTGAACATAACATAAATTCCTTACAACTTTAATAACTTCACCCGTTTTCTTCTGCAAAACCCAAGTATACAGACATAATGTCCTCGTATACCTGCAACATCGACATCATTTCAAGTTGTTGGTTCTTTTAAAGCTTCCTCTTCAGTTAAATTCAATTTAATCCTTAAAGTAATTAATAAATTTTTAACCTTGTGATATATTTTTTTGTGACATATATTTTCTAATGCAGCTGGCAAATACTTAGACAATTGTCTTGGATGCCTTAAGGCAAGCGCTGCACAGACGTTACCCACTTAGAACTACCCAGGATGTGTGTGTAGCTTGAAGATAAGCTACGGGCGCTTAGTAAAAAATAGCACCGTTGCGCTCTACGATCATGTTAGACCGGGACCTACGGTTTAAAGTGGATTCCAAACCACCACAATATCCATGGCACCACTGGAACTTGAAACCTGTGGTACCGAGCACCAGAGTGCTATTCACTCGGCAATCAGGACTCGAATAAAGAACCTACTACTATGGAAACATTTTTTACCGTTCCACTACGGAATGAACCAAACAAGGAACTGCATCTGCAAGGTTCGTTCGCAGTCCTTACGTCAAATAAACATAATTCACCAGTTTATAAGTTTATAGTGTCCATACCGGAATAAAGTAAGAACTTTTAATTGTAATTTTCAAAAACATTTATTAAGTTTTAATGTACCAACCGATCAAATTGTACCAGGTCCTTGATCGAATAGTAATGATACCGCGGAGTCAGGGTAATGAATAGTAATAATCTCGGAACTAATAAGTTGATTGATATGGTATATATAGTTGAAAAGTAGGTTTTAATAGTTACAAATAAATAGAGAACAATTTTTTAAAGAGTTTTAATTGATATAAAATACTTTTTTTTTGCATTTACTTTCATAAATATCAATCTTAATATAAAAAACAAACTGTCAATAAAAGTTATACCAAATAATGTTGCTTAACATGGAGAAAATCACAGGAAAACTTCAAATGTATTCATATACGTGACAAAAATTAATCCCTGCAATTATATCTGCTGAACTGTGTTACCGGTATCGGAAACAAAAGATAGTTGATCGGAAAACCAATTAAATGTGGAATAATTTTCTCATCTCCAATCGGTAGAATATTCGACATCAAACAAAATTTGAATTAGCAGTGAAAATGATTTATCGCAAAACTTCCATTTTGTTTCAGAATTGAACATTTGGTGATATATCATCATTATTGCAAATCAGATTCAAGCAATAGTTATATTTGTACATTTTTAATTATTGAACAAACCATTTCGAAGCTCTATTGGTATTGAACAAATAAGAAAACTTTCTTATGCAGTTGAATATTTCCATAGATTCTAGTATTCTTTTTCTGTTTTATCTATTTTGGATAATAGAAATCGAAAGTGTAATCCGCATGTTAAGCGTGCATTTTTAAATTTAAACGATTTAAGTTGTTGTCACCAATAATCCAACAAAATCCATTTGAATTTAATATTTTTTCCTTTAAATGATGTTATTTAATTTTAGTAAAAAATTATTCTAATGAACAACACTATTTTAGTAATTAATTTATTCATTGTATTCAAAGAAAATTTGTTACAGTTTGCAAGAATATTTTTTTCATATATATATTTCACAGACATAGTACATGAAGAACATTTTAAAAGTTTTGTGAAAAATTTGAAATATTTTAACTTATTCATATTTTATGTTTCATAAATTATTCAATAGTTTAATATGCATTACGAGAATTTTCAGAAATAATAAACTGCACCTTATATGTTATTAAACAATTATTGCTCATCATATTAAGAATTAATGTAGAGCCTGATGGCCGAGTGATTACACTCTGGTTTTGGATACCTCATCAGGTTCGAATCCCGGCGATGTATGGATGTGTGCAGTGGTTCAGAATCCATTTCAAGGCGTAGGTACGATCTAATATGACTATAAGGCTGACAACCCGACACCGTAGACAGTCTGCTTCATGCAGCCAAGTCAGACTTCTTCCTACTTGTGCACATCACAACAGAAGCTGAAGTTCTTGGACTTGGTCTAGATGTTGCTGTCTACCAAGAGGTATAAGAAAAAAAAAACATAATTAACTTTTAATTGAAGAAAACAAAAGTTAGGCATTCAGAATTTACCATGTATATATAGTGAGAGGTAGATATATATGGAATAAACAATATTTTATGAAACATGTTTTTAAATTTAAGCTAATGGATAAAAATATAAGAGAGACAATTTAAGAAAAGCCGACAAAAATCGAAATCTTCGAAAGTAATTATTTTAATGGTACTATTTTGAATGATGGCTTAGCTGACAGGAAAACATTTGTCATACCATTAATGTTACAGATGTGTAACAGATTCAGTAGGAAGCAGGTTACCTACTACAAAGGAAACACATTTTACCAACACATTAAGAAATGAAAAATGTTAGGAAGTGCACCTTCAGAGTTCTTACGAAATGAACATATTTCACCAGTTTACAAATTTATCCCGTCTATACCTGGCTAAAAGTAACAGTTCTAAAATATAATGTTTTCCCAATCATTTTTGATATCATCACAAAAGAATTTAAGTTCGTCTATTATGTCTGATTTGGAAAATTTTGGATTTTTGCATCTTGAGGAGGAAACATTAAAATGTTTAAAGTTCTTGTTATTGTATAATGAAAAGATATTTTCCATTATACAATTATGTCTATAGAATGTGAAAAAGTGAAATAATTTTTTTTTTGTTAGTTTGGGAATTGTGAAGAATGTGGATTAATCATAATATTGATTCTGATAGTAGTTGTTATTTATTAGTAGTATTTAAGGAAAGAAAATATTCGGAAATCTTCTAAAATAATATACGATAACTATATAAATTTGATAGCGGATACAAGTAATGAAATTTAAAATTAATTCAATTAATAATTATAACAAATTTGATGAACTGGTGAATCGAGCTCATCTCCATCGTTGCTTAGCCATTCATGGCGAGTCAGAGACGTCGAAATACTGGCAAGCTAGAAAACTCTTGAGAGAATTATTTCGTTCAACTTTTTAACCTCCTGTGCGTGCATTTTCCTTTATTTTGTGTTTTTTTCATTTTTGTATTGTCTTACCATTGGAAATAAAAAAAAAAAGTTAATAATTTAAAGAACTTGTGTCATTCAATAATCATAAAAAATCATGATAGATGTTTTAAATGGACAGAAAATACAATATGTGCGTTATTTTGCACATGTTTCTGTTGTTATTTCTTATCCCACTTAGTCCGCTGCAACATCTAGGCCAAGTTCAAGGGCCCATGTATACTCATGGGAAGATGGTAGGGAGAGCGAGCTGGCCAGCTTCTGATCTGCTGGAACACCCGAAAGTAGATGTCTGACTGGGCTCTGTGCCGATGTAGAAGGAGAGCAATGCTTCCGGGATGACTTTTAGGGGTAACTACCACATTTGCTTATCATATGGAAGAAAACCTGGGAAACTCCGACGAGGCGATCCGACTAACGAGACAAAATGCTGAACATAACAAACGTTTTATCGCACAAATTTTTTAGCATTCATTATTCAGAAAGGGAAAAAGTATCAATCGATTTTTCTATCATTTTTAAAGTACATATCAAAATTCAGAACACTTTTAAGACACGACAAAAATGATTTTACTTCCAAATAAAGCGTAAAAAAATTAACACTGAAGACAAAAGTTGTTGAAAGGATAATAAGATTTACGTCAAAACAAAAAAACTTTAAAAATAACTCCGATATCAGCCCTTGAAAAACATTTTTCCAACTTATCGTCTCGGAAATAGGATACAGACATGTACTAGATTTATTTCCGTCCTTTCATTCCAAGAAGAAAAAAATGTTTCACATTTGTCGGCTGAATCTCTGATCTTAAGATGGCACACAACATCCGGTTCTGGTTCTTGATCGATACCTTTTCTTCGATTCACTCGAGAAAGAATGTCGTCCTTTTGGAATCTTTCCCACTGATTTTTATTGTGTCTTTTTACTCTAAAAGCCGGTGACCATCTCCACGTTTCGAAGTTATATTGTTTTCTTTTTTGTTTCCTTTCTTTTTTTGTTCCGAAAAAAACTTTATTTAGAAAAGAGATTTGGAGACACCGGCACAAAGGGCTGAAGAATATGTTTCGGGAATGCCAAATGAGAACTCCCGTGTGAAAGTGTAATTGCAGACTTTGGAAGAGAGTTTTCATAAATTACAGATTCCCTTTTACGTTGGTCGTTCAACCGATTGGATTCGAATTTCGGATTTTTAACAAGATTGTGTTTTGCTAAATGAATAGTTTTTTATTGTGATTGTATTGCGAAATAATTTAATTAGAATCCTATACTGTAAAAAATTGAACAAGTATTTTGTAGTGAATGTAAAATTAAAATTTATAAAGTATTTTGAGAACTAAACAAATAAATTTAGATAGGCACTTTTGCAATAATTTGCATTTCGTTTACTAGTATGCTTCAGGGTTGTTGACATTGCACGCTAACTTCCAAATTGTGTTTTAAATGTATAAAAAAAAAAATATCCTTAACACATTGAATATGGTATCATATGGGCATGGGAAAGTATATAGCTTAAATTCCAGTATATATTTGTCAACATTTGCTAAAAATAAAAAAAATAATGAAGAAAGAAAATATTTTTAAAAAGTACTGTTTGCAAAAAGTGTTTAATATATTCTGTAGTGTTAAGCATGTCTAGGCTCTTAGGCTGATTTTCTTGGTCGAAAGGGCCTAACTTGTTTCAACCAAAATTTTCTGGAATGCCATACAATTCTGTAAAATTTTTATATAAAAACCATAAGGAAATTGATGACTTTTTCAGAGCAAAGGGAGCGAATAAAGAGTAAGAATTGAAGTGAGACCGAGCTAGATACAATACTACTTGTCAAGCCTCGCCGAACTGCAGTAAACCTTTTTAGACACAACAGGACATGACTGTCTGAGTGAACTCTTATATCATAGTGTATATGACCATCCCTACTGTCGTCTTTGTGCCTTGAAAGAGCCTATGAATAGAAAACACCTGCAAATGTTGCAAGACACCCCATGGAACTGACTCCGAGACTGCAAGATATTAGCTTGCCAGAGAGCTTTTTGGGGCGATTACTTCGGTCTTTACTACTTCTGCTGTGTTTTGATGTTTTTTGTCCTTTTTTGTTGTATTTGTTTATATGTAGGTACTTCTCGCCATTGAAAAAAAATATTAGACATCTGTGCAAATTACTTGAATATCCTTCATTCATTTTCAAAGTGTTAAGTAAATGCTCATATAAGTGATTTATTAAATCTTATAATAGGTAATGAAAGTTTCATTGAATTATAGAGATAAAGTAGCGCTATTTTCGTAATCATTAGAGCATATCAAAACAAATTAATTTTTAAAAAAATGGTTTCTGTTAGCTTAAATTAAACATGTCTTATAATTAAGTTGTATTCTTTAAACCAACTCCTAGTTTGTTACACAAATATTACTATTATTGTATTATGTTTATTGAGGCACAAGATTGACTGTATATAATTTACTTTAAATGTTCCGTTATTTACCAAAGTGGATACAATTTCAATTCTATCCACAAATAATAATTTATGGTGCTCATGGAACCATTCCACATCAAAAACTGAAGAAGGAGGACAGTGCCTTCCAGCTGGAATTTTAGGAGCATGAAGCCGTGGTTTCGCATGGAAGGATGGAAGGGAGGAGAAATTTCTGTTGTAGTGGAGTATGTAAAAGTTTGAATGGGTTTCTTGACACTGAAAAAATAGGGCAGTGGAGGCAGTCCTTTGGGAGGACCTTTAGAGGGAACTACCCCCATTTGCGTATCATATAAGAAACCCACAAAAACTCCGACCAGGTAGGCTGAATAACGAGGCAAAATGCTGAACATCACAAACAGTCTTCTCTTTTTTGTCACATATTTTTAAGAATCCATTATTCACAAATATAAACATTCAATTTATTCTTTTTTTTTTTTAAAGTAGATATGAAAATGTGGAACACTTTCTAAGACATGACAAAAATAGTTTTGTTTCCAAATAAAAAGCGTAAAAAAATTAACACTTGAAGACAAATGTTGTTGAAAGGATAATAAGATTTAAGCCAAAACAAAAAAACGTTAAAAATAACTCCCAGATATCAGCACTTGAATAACATTTTTTCCAACCTATCGTCTCGAAATAGGATACAAACATGTACTGGATTTATTTCCGTCCTTTCATCCCAAGAAGAAAAAATGTTTCACATTTTCGGCTGAATCTCTGATCTTAAGATGGCACACAACATCCGGTTCTGGTTCTTGATCGATACCTTTTCTTCGATTCACTCGAGAAAGAATGTCGCCCTTTTGAATCTTTCCCACTGCTTTTTATTGTGTCTTTTTTACCCTAAAAGCCGGTGACCATCTCCCACGTTTCGAAGTTATATTGTTTTTCTTTTTTTTGTCTCCCTTTCTTTTTTTTTTTTGTTCCGAAAACTTTTATTTAGAAAAGTGATTTGGAGACACCGGCACAAAGGGCTGAAGAATATGTTTCGGGAATGACAAATGAGAACTCCCGAGTGAAAGTGTAATTGCCGACTTTGAAGAGAGTTCTCATAAATTACGGATTCCCTTTTTACATTGATCGTTCAACCGATTGGATCCGAATTTTGGATTTTTAACAAGATTGTGTTTGGCTAAAGGAATAGTTCTTTTATTGCGAGTTTTGTGATTGTGTTGCCAAATAATTTAATTAGAATTCTATACTGCTAAAAAAAGGAACAAATATTTTGTAGGGAAGGTGAAATTACAATATATAAAAAGTTTTGGGTGCTAAGCATGTAAATTTAGATGGGTGTTTTTGCAATAATTTACATTTGTTTAAACAGTGAGCTTCCCGGGTTTTTGACATCTTCCGCTAACTTTTAAATTATGTGTATAAAATGAATAACTGAATTCTGTGCTTAACACATTGAAGATAGTACAGTATTAATATAGAAAATTATATAACCTAAATTCCATTATAATCTTGTAAATATTTATTACAAATAAAAATAATAAAAAGAAAGAAAAATATTTTTTAAAAATACTGTTTAAAAAAATTGGTTAATATATACCATAATGTTGCCCTCTCTGCAAATTTCATGAATTTCATCATTTGTCTTCAAAGTGTAAGTAAATGCTTATGAAAATAATTTAGTAAATCGTATGGTTTGGTTTGTACGTTCTACGGTGAATTTTTGAACGCTTTAGGATAATTAGACCTGAACCTACAATTTAAAGTGGATTCCGAACCAATAACAAACATCCATTCCACCTGCAGGATTGGAACCTGAAGCCTGTGATACCAAGAGAGCCAGAGTGTCAAAGGCCAAATAGCCATAAGACAGCTGTAAACCGTCTGTATAAGTAATAAAATAACTGTAACGAATAATTAATCCAACCAATCAAAAAGACAAAATGTAGTGCTATTTTCGTAATCGTTAAGAGTTTATAAAAAATTATTTTTAAAAAGGGTTTCTGTTAGTTTAAATTATAAACATTTTTAGAATTAAGCTGGATTCTTTAAACCACCTCTTATTAAGTTACTATTATTAAGAAATATATAGTATATATTGAGGCTCAAGATTTACTGCAGAACCAGCTTAAACACTAACCACAAATAATAATTTATGGTGCTCATAGAACTATTCCACATCAACGAAAACTCTCAGTGCATAAAGGTGAAGTGTTTGTCTTCCAAGACCTCTTTAACAGACTAAGACGTGATAGTTAGGTTGCAGATCCAGACAGTAAAGTAAATGATGCAATGTACTTGCATTGAGGGAGTGCGATCATGCGTTATTGAGCAATAAAATCACACTCCATGAAAAGTTTTCACACCAACTATGATAACATTTTAGAGGTTCTTTAAAGTATCACAATATTACTAATAGTACATCACTCTAAGTCAAGGATTGTGTTTAGAATTGAAATACTTTTCTTAGTTTAAAAAATGTGGGTGAATCTGTTCATATATACAATGAGGGGGAAAATAACAAAAAAAAAAACTCTGTGACGGTTAGACATTTTAGCAATTACTTAATGTGAGGTAAAAACTGGAGGTGAAAAAATTCAAATGCCTGCGTGGCAGTGTCTAATTTCATTAATATCCAACAATTTCTCGAAAATGCATACTATGTCATTTTTTTTAAATCGTTTTACAAAATAGTTGTTTATTTTTTTCATTATAAGAAATAGCATTTCTTTTATCCAAATAACTCTATGATAAAAATCCCATCATTCCTTTCTGAATCC